>JAHHZJ010001345.1:0-32745 GCA_021437245.1 Aegilops speltoides
TGAAAGTCGTTATATCGACTAGAGGGGGTGAATAGGCGATTTTATGAAATTCTTCTTGAGGAATTTGCGGTGAGAAATTCCTTAGCGAAGAACTACTTGCTGCGGAATATGTACTCGAAGTAAACATAACAGGATACACACATAGTCGGCATGATGAAATGAAGACTAAAGCAGTCGGGAAGCGTAAACACGGGATAACAAGATGAAGACAAGCGGTGAAGAAATTGGGCGAGGAATTTGTGAAAGTCTTGATCAAAATCTTCAAGCACAGATATGAACAACATTCAACACGAGAATGAGAAATGAATGAGTTGAGGAAATAGAACCGGTCGGTTGGTGAAGACAATGATTTGGTAAACCAGTTCAAGCTGCTTTGTCTCGGTTATGCGTCTGGTTGGGGCGGTGAGTATTTAAACTCGAGGACACGAGTCCGGACACCCGATCTCGAGCGCAACTTCGGGACACCCGATCCTCACCGTATTCTCCTTGAACTAAGACCACGCAGGCCTCGTCCAATCACTCGTGGTAAGTCTTGGTGACTTCAAACCTTCACAGACTTGGTCACTCGGCGATCCACAATTCCTCTTGGATGCTCTAGACCTTGGCGCCTAACCATCGGAAGAAGCACAGTCTTCAAAGGTAACAAGCGTCGGATCCACGAGGATCAATTTCTTGATGATGCTCAATCACTTTGGGTTTGTGGGGGTTTGGTTTTGGGATTTTCCTCACTTGATGATTTTCGCTCAAAGTCCTCGGAGGATGGGTTGCTCTCAAATGACAAGTGTCAAGTTCTCTCGGGCAGCCAACCAACTAGTGGTTGTAGAGGTGACTATTTATAGCCTAGGAGCAGCCCGACATGATAAGACATAAATGCCCTTCAATGATATGACCGTTAGGTGGATAAGATATTTTGGTCAGCGGTGGTATGACACGACATGATCGGAAATTTGACTCTCAAATTCCTCGGGGCTATCATGTTCCTCCTTGTGTAGGCAATTCGCCTTTGGCGAATTCCTAACTCCTCGATCGAGCAAAGTCATCGATGACGGAAGAACTGCGTCTCATCCTTTGAAGAATTTGGTGAAGCGTATGAGATTTCAATGGCTTCACTCGAAGGATTGGTAGGTGTAGGATTTTGAGTTGAGCATCACATGGAAATTTTTCCTTAGTATTTCCTCGACCCCCTTTAACGATGCGGTGTTTCCTATGACTCAAGAAAGAAAATGAAACTACGAAAACAAAAGTCTTCACGCTTCATATTCCTCGAATGAATATCAAGTCTTCAAGGTCACACCAATTTCTTCACTTTCAAAGTCTTGAAAGTCTTGAGAATATCAAAGTCTTGATTGAAGAACTTCATTTTAGAAATTCGACTTTCTCTGTAAATATCAAACTCCTCATAGACTTATAGACCTGTGTACACTCACAAACGCATCAGTTACTTAACCTATAAGTCTTCAATACACCAAAATCACTAAGGGGCACTAGATGCACTTACAATCTCCCCCTTTTTGGTGATTGATGACAACATAGGTTAAGTTTTCAACGGGGATAAACATATGAAGTGTAAATACTGATATTGAGGAATTTGATTGCAAGATATAGAAGAACTCCCCCTGAATATGTGCATAATGAGAATTTGCTTTTGAGGCAATGCACATTTGAAGAATTGAATCATGGAGATCTCCCCTATATCTTGTAATTCATACGCATTTGATATATAATATGAAGAATTTGAAATGCATGATGAAATATGGTGCTGATGAGATTGACATCGTGCAATAATATTGACTAGGAATAAGCATGCGAGAATATCACATCAAAAGTTTGAGCTCAAATATCACATTGAGCTTAGTGCTTCAAAAGCATCGAGCTTAACACGTATCAAAATCGAGCATCAAGCGTATCAAAGCACGACCAAAAGTATCAAGGCACCATCGGTTTAAGATTACAACTCGATCCAATAAAAGTTTGGAAGAGAGAGTTGTAACTTAATAAGCATATAATATAAACCGGCGAAGACTAACTCAGATTTCTCCCCTTTGTCATCAAATGACCAAAAGGATCGGCGAGGACTAACGCATACGAAGATTTTCAAGTTGATGGAGGCGCCCGGCGTTATCGGGGTTGGTTGTTGAAGTAGGGCTGCCGCGATGTCGTCAAATCTTCATATTCATCGGTTTCGCGATGAAGAATAAGAGCTAGCCACGGATCGGGAACTTTGACTCTCTTGAATTTCTTGGAGGTGGTGCAGACCGGTCAAATGCTTCACGAAGACCCATAGTCTTCAATTCTTCATGGAATATACATGATTAAGAACAGCCAGTGCGGTTGAGGGTTTCATGAAGGTAGTCTTGATTTTCTTCTTTGCATTATGTGTTGAGGTCATGTTGTGAAGAATTGCAGCAAATTGGCGCTTCACCCATTTTGATTGCGATCAACCTTGATGAAGGCGAGGTAACTCACGATCGGTCATCACCACAGGTGCGATTGCTTGAGGCTTTTGCTTGGTTGAGGTATTTCTTGGCGGTGTCATGCGTTGCGAGAATCGTCATTGGTGGAGTAAGATGCAGCCTTGCGAAATTGACCATCAATGGGCGAGTGCCTTCATCAATCACAGCTGCTGCCTTGCCCTTATCATCGGATGATGGGCTGGTAAACGAGGACTTCAATGGGCGGCAAGTAGCTGCCATGGTTGAGTGTCGACCTTGTAGTTCGATGAAGATCTTGCCCTTATGAATCTCATGATCCAAAGGCGCATATGGCTTCAGCTCAAAAGGTGACATTGCAACATTGGCGAGTCCTCATGAAGAAATCATGGAAGTTGGCGAGGAGCATGCCATGAATGATATTGAAAAGCATGTTCTTCATGATGCCAGCGACATCTTCTTCATTTGAGTCGTGGCCTTTGATGGGACTCATTGTCTTCGTCAAGATTCTATAGGCGGTCAGAGGCACATACAACAATTCCTTGACGAGAATTTGGTTCGAGGGCTGTCACGGCTTCAATGGCTTCATGAGCACTTGCATAAAGTGATCGAGACAGTTCGCGGTCATTGTAGATGCAACGTGCGATTCATGGGGAGGATCAAGAGGAAGGACACGAAGCAATTCAGTTCTTTGGTGCCTTGTAGTGAGTATTCTCGTCATCAATCCAGCACCCATGAATTGATATCTTGACATCTCCGGTGATGTGCGGTGGCATAGAGGCGAAGAATGAGTTCTTCATTCGATCACAGATATCGGTCTGAGAAATTCAGCAGCCTGCATCATGAAGAACACGAATCTTGGCTCGAAGCGGCGGTGATTCCATATCCACATGAGGAATATGCTCATGGTGAAGATCTTGTCCTTGTCAAATAGCGAGGAATAGAAGTTTGCTTGAGTAGGAGTCGAGCGTCTTTTCCTCATGCGGCGAGTCATATGGATTATAGCGATGAAGAACACATGCTCGGAAAAAAGTCTTCAGCCTTGAATTTTTGCTTGCTAGAAGCGGATTCTTGGTTTGGGCGAGAGGAATATCGGTGATTTGCAGCACAACCTCGGGAATCGCGATCTCGGGTTCTTGGTGAGAATTTCTGGTTCCTCTTCTTGTGCAATTTGAGGATCGCGATGGGTTCTTGGCGCTAGTGGCTGGAATTTCTTCATTGCAGACGATGTGGGATGAGTTTCTTGAGCCCAATTGAGCAGTTGTGGCGGGGCGAGGAACTTGTTGAATCGGAGTGAAGAGAGGAGTATTGGGATCTTGACTTTCCCAAAGTCATCGTTCATCACTGGTGTAGTGCACCCAATATCACGTCTTCATCTTCTTTTCAATTTCCTCAACACCAGCCTCTTGATTTGTGAGCTGAGGCATGGGTGAGAAACAAGCTGGCGGTGAAGGAATGCTTCCACTTCAATTTCTTCATCAAGCTGTTACGAGGTAGCAGCAGATTGATTTTCTTCATCGAGATCCGCTTGGGATCTTGTAATCTTCTCCATAAGGAACAATTTCCTTAGGCGACATGGAGGAAATGGGAATGGCATCAATAGGATTTTCAAGTGAGCTGGTCATTGGCTTCATTTTCTTGTGGCGAAGAATTTGGCCTTGGTGATGCCTTCCTCTTCTTCACTTTGCAGCTCGTTCTGCAGCCTTTGTCTTCTTCACTTCATAGCGAAGGAAGAATTGGAGTTGGTGTTGGCGCGAGGAGGCTGAGGATTGTGGTACAGTTTCTTGGTATGGCCAGTGCGATTGCCTGATCTCTTGATTTCTTGAGCGCACCACTAGTGGATGCCACAGGAATTTCTTGGTGGTGGAATGGAGTCATCAGCCACGGAACTTGTGTTCTCATCGGCATGCTGAAAGTCATCAGCGATCTTGGCATGTTCTTCAGCGGTGGCGAGTCTTGACTGAGGATTTTCTTGTTGCGATGGGGCTGCAGCAGTTGTCATTTTCTTCGTCAAATTGTGAATCTCACCTTGGCTCCTTGCCAATCGGCATTATAAGCATCGAAATCCCTTTGAGGGCTTGGATTTCAGATTGAGCTTTGAGAAGTTCTTGAGAGTCAAGTTGACGATGTTCTTCCTCGAAGCTTCTCCTTTACGGCTTGTGTTCTCTTTAATTCACGAGCCTTTTCAAATTTCCATTTCTCTTGAGCGATGAAATGGTTGACATATGACTTTGACCCGAGTCGATGGCGGATCCGGTATGGGAGTGTTTGGATCTGATGCCATAGGTCGATGAAGTCAAGGATCTTCTTGGATCAAAGCGAGCACATTTGTTCTTTTGGCTCTAGCGGCCTTGGTCGATCTGTCTCGATGATTTCGCAAGTTCTTCATCGAAGCTTCATCATCGAGGGCACGTTGAATGCAACCTGTTTCTTCTTTGGACTTGGCGAGGACGCGTCCATTGTTGCTTTGTCTTGAGCGAGTGGGGCTGATGAGGACATTGGTGCGGTGAGGAACTTCTTTGAGACACGAAGCAATTGAAACCACAGAGTCCTTTGACATGTAGCGGATGCACAGGAGTTGAGGACTTGGAGGAGCTCTTGAGGATTTTGGAGTGGCAGCGGCGATCGAGAATTTGCCGTGAGGTAGCGGTGAGGCTGGGCCGTGAGGCGTGATGGTGAAGCACTTGGCTTGCGAGCGAGGCTTCTTGGCATTGATTTCCTCGGCTTGACCGAGGGCTCGTGGCGGCGGCATGCAGAATCCTCATTGAATTTCCTCACTTGCCTCCTTGGCTGTCTTGCCAATTTGGCTTGGCGCTGGACCATTCTTGGAAAGTCTTCACCACGCTTGATCTTTGGTGGGATCGTGACTTGGCGGTGCGGTGGAGCTCTTGGGCATGGAGGGTTTAAGGCGAATTTCCTCATGTACTTGGGAGTAACATAGCGATATTCCCTCCATTCTCGTGCCCATCTTCTTTCTATCCTCTGAATCGCACTTTGCGCTGATTTTTAGTCTCCTTGCCAAACTTGGATTCATCGGTGTGCGATAATCTTTGTATATTTCATCGGGAATCTCAAAAGCGGTCATGACCTCGGTTTCTTTCCTCCCTTCTGCGGTCTCTTGCCTTACGCCATTTTCTTGGATGAGAATTTGAACAATAGAGCACTCTGAAGAAGTATGCAGTTTTCTTGAGAGCAGCTGCAAATGAGTTAAGTTGATGAGAACCTAGTGATTCGGCGGACATGAGTACTGTGAGCGAGTGTAGGTGCGAGGAATTTGGAGAGGTCATATCGTTCTCGGAAGATTTTTCAAAGAACAAGTTTTGAGAATTTGACCAGTTGAGCCTTGAGGAATTTCACTAAGCGTTTTGTCTTAGGTTCGAGTTATGCAGATTGAAAATCCGCACAATTGAGGAATCTTGAAGAAATGAATGCTTAGAGATAAATCAAGAGCATATAGTGTGTGAGGTGTTCATATGTGAAGATTTGAAGAACAAAAACACCTTTGAAGATTTTCGAAAGATTTGAGAATCAAGCGAGTAATAAAAGTGACTTTTAATTACGAACTGAAGAACACGACGAACAGAGATGAGCGTAGTGAAGTTAAATCACGTTAGATCTCCACGCCCTAACTTGGCGAGAGGAGGCAGCTACTGGCGGCGGAGTGAAGATTTCCATGGCCGGTAGCAATCTGACAGACGATGAGGTCGAAGCGGTGAAGCTCTTCCTCACGGCGGCGATGGAGTAGCGGCGGCGCTAGGGTTTGAGAGAGCTCGGCGAGAGGCAGCGACCGGCGAGTAAATGAAGTAAGGAAGGAGAGGGGTATTTATAGCCACGGTGAAAACTGTTAGCCGAAGATTTTGGGACGAACATGCCCTGCCCTTTCTTCTTCCGCGACATGTGTCACCCACGTCTTGTCTGAGATGAGATCGTGTAAGATCGTGGGTGATTAAACTAATGCATCGTGGGATGCGGAGCGGTTTGGCGGTAAAACCGAAAATCTGGATAAGATTTGTTTAAAAATTTAGTTCATAATTTCTTCATTTATCAAGGACACGAGTGAAGACTTTGAGCGAGTTTCAATCGAGAAGCACATGAAGAATTTGTGAATAGATTGGATTGAGTATAGCATAGAGGGAAGGGTCGATCACATTCACTTAGCGAAATCACAACTTGAAGAAATAGCAATAAGTGAATCTTTGTAGAGGACATAAACTCATATATATATATAGCCAATGAAGAAAAGCAGCGGAAACATTGAAGATTTTGCAAAGTTGAAGAATTTGAAAAAGCGAGGAATTTCAAAATGAGGAAAAACTCAAATTGAAGATTTTCAACTTTTGTGGTGGCGTAGCCCCGTATAAGAATGATGATTTCAGACACAGCGTACAATTGTCGTAGGGTTACGAGAATCAAATTCTTCATTAATTTCTTCACACTTAGAGTGTTATTCTTCATTGATTGAAGAAAACGTTTCTTCATGTGTTGCACATCTAAGTCATCAATTATGCATAAGGGTTAGGATGTGTGTCCTTTTCAAAGAACATTGAAGATTCTAAGATATTTAGCTCACACGCAACTTGCTAAATCTCTTCTCATCCAAGGCTTAGTGAAGATATCAGCTAGCTGTTCTTGATCTTCACATGCTCGATGGAGATATAAGCCCTTGACACATGATCACGAAGAAAATGATGGCGAATCTGGATGTGCTTAGTCTTGAGTCTTTGAAGCTGGGTTGTGAGCAATCTTGATGGCACTCTCATTGTCGCATGAGGAGAGGCACATTCTTCACGTTAGCGCCATAGTCCTTGAGGTTTGCTTCATCCAGCAGTTGAGCACAGCATGAGCAGCAGCAATGTATTCAGCTTGGCGATGAAGCGGTGATACGATTCTGTTTCTTGAGGACCAACGGACCAAAGATCGTCAGAAATGACAAGTGCGGATGTTGACTTGCGGTCCACGATCACCGGCATAGTCAGTCAGAATATCAATGAGATCAAAAGCGAGCCCTTGGGGTACCATAATCCTAGTGTTGGTGTGTGAGCTAGATATCGAAGAATATGCTTCTGACCTTATGGTGTGATTCCTTGGTGCAGCTTGAAATCGGGCACACATGCAAACACTAAGCATTATATCTGGCCTAGATGCACATAAGTACAATAAAGAACCAATCATGGGCGGTATACCTTGTGATCGAAGTCAATACCATTTTCATCGATTGCATAGATGGCCATTTGTGGGCATAGGAATTTTAGCGCCTTTGCAATCTTGCATGCGAATTTCCTCGATTACATCTTTGAGGTATTTCTCTGAGATATGAATATGCCATTCTTGCTCTTGTGAATTTGAAGACCTAAGAAGAATTTCAACTCTCCATCATAGACATTTGATATTCTTCACTCATCATATAGGCAAATTCATCACTATATCGTTGGTTAGTACAGCCAAAGATAATATCATCAACATATATTTGGCACACAAACAGTTCACCATCATATGATTTAGTAAAAGAGTAGGGTCAAGTGAACGGGTGTGAAGCCATTCTTCACGAAGAATTCCTTCAATGTGTCATACCACGCTTGGGGGCTTGCTTGAGGCCATAGAGGGCCTTATTGAGTCTGAAGACTTTGTCGAGGATTCTTGGGATCTTCAAAACACAGGGGTTGAGCAACATATACTTCTTCCTCAAGCTTACCATTGAGGAATGCACTTTTCACATCCATTTGATATAAGATGATATCATGATGGTTAGCATAGGCAAGTAAAATCGAATAGCCTCAAGTCTAGCAACAGGTGCAAAAGTTTCATCGAAATCAATTCCTTGACTTGTGTGTAGCCTTGAGCTACTAGTCGTGCCTTATTCCTCACCACAAGGCCATTTTCATCTTGCTTGTTGCGGTAGATCCACTTTGTGCCAATGATATTATGCTTGCGAGGATGCAGGCGATTGACCAATTCGGACATTGTTCAACTCGAACTGATGTAATTCTTCTTGCATAGCCTGAATCCCTCGGCTCGAAATGCTTCATCTACCTTAGTGGGCTCTGAGATAGAGACAAAAGCATAGTGCCCACAAAAGTTAGATAAGTGTGAGGCTTTTGGCGTGTGAGAGGACTGGTGCGCTAATGTCATCGATGATCTTCTCCACTTGCACTTCTTTTTGCAGCGTGGATGAGTTGGTTGTCGTTGAGGATTTTGATCAGCATTTTCTTGACACCATTTTCCTCATCATGTTCTTGGTGCATCAGCTCGGCGTTCTTCATGAGCAGGAATGAATTCTTGATGATTCTTGATAGGAATGACATCCTCGGTTGCCTTGAGCTTGATAGCATCCTCGGTGCTGGTTCATCTAACACGAAGGTAGGTGCTCTCTTTGCGAGCCATTAGTTTCATCGAACCGCACATCTCTGATGTCGACAATCTTGTGAAGAACAATGTTGAAGACTACTGTAGGTGTCTGAGTCCTTCGTAACCAAGCATAAAACCTTCATGTGCTTTGGTGCAAATTTAGAGTTGTGGTGAGGATCTCTAATCCAACATTTAGCACGAAGACTTTGAAATAACTCACATTGGGTTTCTTGTCGTTGAGGAGTTCATAGGCGGTCTTCTTGAAGAATTTGTGAAGATATACTCTGTTGATGATGTGGCGGCGGTATCAATTGCATCAATCCAAAAGCTGAGGCGTTTTGTATTCATCAAGCATAGTGCGAGCCATCTCAACAAGAGTTACATTCTTGCGCTCCACGGCGCCATTCTCTTTGAGGAGTATAGGGCGAGATAATTCATGAGTAATACCAAGTTCATCAAGATAGGCATCAAGACCAGAATTCTTGAACTCGGTTCCATTGTCACCGATATGCTTGATCTTCACACCAAAGTTGGTTGAAGCCCTCGAGGAAAATCGTTTGAAGACTTCTGCACTTCATGTTTGTAAGTAACAATGTGTACCCATGTATATCGAGAATAATCATCAACAATGACAAAACCATATAGAGATGCATCATTAGTATTTGCTGAATAATGATTAGGTCGAAGAGGTCCATGTGAAGCAATTGAATGGGCGGGTAGTGGTCATGATAGTCTTATTTGGATGCTTGGCCTTGGTCATTTTCGGCTTCACATGCTCGCATAAGTGATCCTTGAGAATTTGACATTCTCAATGCCAATGACATGCTTCTTCTTCATAGCGTGTTCAAATTCCTCATGCTGCATGACCAAGTCGTCGATGCCATAGCCAATATACGAAGCTTTTGCAAGTAGACACACGGCTGGTTGTGGTCTGTAGAGAAATCAACAATATCTGAGATCTCCTCTCCTAAAGCCTTGAAGACTTTGGAATTGTCGACTTCCATAATCACAACACAGCGATATTTGCCAAAGACAACAACCATATCAAGATCACAAAGCATTGAGGTGACATGAGATTGTATCCTAAGGACTCAACAAGCATGACTTTGTCCATGTGCTTATCCTTAGAGATAGCAACCTTACAAGACCCAATACGACTTTTGCCTTTGTCGGCCAAAGATGATATGCTTGAGGTGGCGGTGATAAAGGAGCATCCATCAATAGATTCTTGTCACCGGTCATGTGATTTGTACATCCACTATCGAGGACCCATTCGGTGGTTTTGGGTTGATCATCCTGCGAGATGAATTAGTGTAACTTACAATCTCATATGCTTCATCGGTGAAGAATATGATATCAAGTTCATCAGATGAATTTCATCAAGCGATAAGCAGATATAGCGGTATGAGGGCGTGTGAAATGAAAGTTCATTTCATCATGATTCGCTGCGTCCTTTCGAGCATTTTGTCGGGTCTGACAAATTCTTGAGGCGTTAGAGCGCGTCTGGAGACTGACCTGCGAGAAGAGATTAGTTCTTTTCTTCACCACCCACATCGGAGGGTGGCAAAAGTTCATCATCCTGCGAGCACCATGTGAGAAAGGTGGCAAAGATGCCAAACCATTTAAGCTTAGCATAGGAGGGTTAGGGTAAGCATATGAATAAGCGAGTAATTCTTGAGGACTTATGAACATAATGGTTTGAAGAATAATGCACATATTCATAGCCCTTAGCTCTACCTGCGAGGCAGAGTTGTTATACGATGATAATCATATGAGGACTTTGATCCAGTTGAGAATTTGATCCTCGTGAAGAATTTGGTCCATATGAGGACTTGGATCCATATGAAGAGTTTGGTCCATATGAAGAATTTGATCTGGGGTTCTGTTCTTCACGGTGGTGTCATGAGGACATTCACGAAGACTTTCAACACAGCTTTTGGGAACCAGATTTTCTTCATAGGGAACCGTTCTGCGATTAGTGCCAACATATCTAGCAAATACTTCACCATTCGATTTTTGAACAGTTTATAGTTGGAGTCAAATGACTCATCGGAAGAATGAGGAGATTCACATGTAAAGCGGATAAGTTAGATGGATCAGCTGGAGGTCCCTTTGCGACAACCCATGAGGTTTTGGGATCTGCTCGGGCTTCAATATGTTCCATCGGCATTGAGTTTCCTCTCAAAGGCAATACCCTCTTTCCTAGGGTTTTGTTGAGGATCTGCTTTTGAGCACATCACAAAGTGTCGATGCCCTTTGAGGCTTTTGTACATGCTGTCATGTACAATTCCTTCAACCTGCATTGTCGGTGATACTAGCAATGTCCTCGGATGAGAATTAGTGATAGCGAGGCGGATGAAGAATTTGTAACATTTGAAGCATTTGAACATTCGGTGAAGAATTAGCGATTCACGTTCAATGCACTTTAAGCATGGAGGAACAAATTCTTCACGAGAAGCGCTGATTTGTTGAGCTAGTAATGAATCGCGCTCCTTACGAAGATCTTCATAACACACTCTTAGCTTTTCAAGATCTTCCTTTCTTTGAAGAGCTTCAAGAAAGCTTCTCATGATCTTGCTTTTCTTGAAGAAATTCATAAGAAAGTTTCTCATGATCGAGACAAAGAGAGTTATGATGACCTTGAAGGTTATCATACTTAGGCTGAAGTCTCTGAAGATTTTCGATCGGGGCTTTAGTCGATCCATTTCTTCACCCAACATATCATCACTTTTATCTAGCATGTTTTGAACCTTTTCAAGAGCCGTTGTTGTTTCACAGCAATTTTAGCAAGTTTAGAGTAGCTAGGCTTGAGATCCTCATCGATTCATTTTCACTAGAATCGGAGAGTTGTATTTGAGTACCTTAGCTCCTTTTGCCATGAAGCAATAGGTGGGGCGTAGCCATCATTATCTTCATCGGGCTTGTCGGTGGAGTCGGTTTCTTGATGTTGAAGATGGACTTCTTTGAAAGCGATGTAGCGGCGGACTTCGCCACACGGACTCAGATTCTTGAGACTCCTCCTCTTCATCATTTTCCTCAGATTCAACTTGAGTCCATTTCCTTGCCAATGAATGCAGAGCTTTCTTGGAGCTGCCCTTCTTGTGAGATGAAGACTTTGAGGGTTTTGATGGCGAAGATTTTGATGATTTCTTCTTCTTCTTCATATCATCGAGCTGTAATCCTTGTATTTCTTCTTCTTCATTTCCTTTTCCCTTGAGGACAATCTTGAATATAGTGACCAGGCTTCTTGCATTTGTGGCAAAGTCTTCTCTTGTAGTCCTTTGGATGAAGAATCATTTCCTCTTGAGGGTTTTCCAAAGCGACCACGTCTTGTGAACTTTGGAATTTCTTCACAAGCGAGCTAGATCTGGCTCGATTCTTGAGGATCACCAAGGCTACTACGAGAATCCTCACATTGAGTCGGACACAACCTTAGCCTTGAGGCACGTGGTTTGCCATAGTTTGAGCCATAGAGATCTCTCTTTTGACAAAATTTGGAACTTCGTGAGTGTTAAGCCTTTCGAGGATATCGGCGAGGATCAAGCGACTTGTAGTCGACGCGTTCTTGTATCATCGGTCCGAGTATCAAATGAGGAATCAAGCGATCTTAGCGGTTTCTTCACAACTTCATGATCGGTGATGTCGGTGGCACGAGGGCTTGAAGCTCATTTGAGATGTCGATGAAGCGATCAAAGGTTTGTTGGACATTTTCGTTGTCGAGTCTTTTGAAGCGGTTGAAGAGATTCGAAGAACATCGACTCGAGAGTCACGCTGAGTTGAGACTCCTTCATTTACTTTGGACAGCCTATCGAGATAAACAGCGGTTTCCAAAGCACTCACTCTTCCATCTTGTCCTTTGCTCGGATGGCCACAGATGATATTCTTTGCTTGAGAATCGAGTTGTTTGAATCTCTTCACATCGGTGGCGGTCGGTGTTTGATGTGAGAGGGACACCATTTTCCACAACATACGAGAGATCATTGTCAATTGCCTCAAGATGCATTAGCATCTTGTTCTTCGATAAGGGTAGTCCGTTCCATCAAGGTAGGACACCCAGCGAGACCTTGATCATACTGCGGTCGACATAACTAAACTCGGTGGTTAAACCAAAATCACTGAGAACAAGGAAGTACCTTGCTCGATACCAATTGAAAGTCGTTATATCGACTAGAGGGGGTGAATAGGCGATTTTATGAATTCTTCAGAGGAATTTGCGGTGAGAAATTCCTTAGCGAAGAACTACTTGCTGACGGAATATGTACTCGAAGTAAACATAACGGGATACACACATAGTCGGCATGATGAAATGAAGACTAAAGCAGTCTGGAAAGCGTAAACACAGGATAACAAGATGAAGACAAAGCGGTGAAGAAATTGAGCGAGGAATTTGTGAAAGTCTTGATCAAAGTCTTCAAACACGAGATATGAACAACATTCAACACGATAATGAGAAATGAATGAGTTGAGGAAATAGAACCGGTCAGTTGGTGAAGACAATGATTTGGTAAACCAGTTCAAAGCTTTGTCTCGGTTATGCGTCTGGTTGGGCGGTGAGTATTTAAACTCGAGGACACGAGTCCGGACACCCGATCTCGAGCGCAACTCGGGACACCGATCCTCACCGTATTCTCCTTGAACTAAGACCACGCAGGCCTCGTCCAATCACTCGTGGTAAGTCTTGGTGACTTCAAACCTTCACAGACTTGGTCACTCGGCGATCCACAATTCCTCTTGGATGCTCTAGACCTTGGCGCCTAACCGTGCGGAAGAAGCCACAGTCTTCAAAGGTAACAAGCGTCGGATCCACGCGAGGATCAATTTCTTGATGATGCTCAATCACTTTGGGTTTTGTGGGGGTTTGGTTTTGGGATTTTCCTCACTTGATGATTTTCGCTCAAAGTCCTCGGAGGATGGGTTGCTCTCAAATGACAAGTGTCAAGTTCTCTCGGGCAGCCAACCAACTAGTGGTTGTAGAGGTGGCTATTTATAGCCTAGGGAGCAGCCCGACATGATAAGACATAAATGCCCTTCAATGATATGACCGTTAGGTGGATAAGATATTTTGGGACAGCCGTAGCATGACCTGACAGCGATCGGAAATTTGACTCTCAAATTCCTCGGGGCTATCATGTTCCTCCTTTGTGTAGGCAATTCGCCTTTGGCGAATTCCTAACTCCTCGATCGAGCAAAGTCATCGATGACGGAAGAACTGCGTCTCATCCTTTGAAGAATTTGGTGAGCGTATGAGATTTCAATGGCTTCACTCGAAGGATTGGTAGGTGTAGGATTTTGAGTTGAGCATCACATGGAAATTTTTCCTTAGTATTTCCTCGACCCCTTTAACGATGCGGTGTTTCCTATGACTCAAGAAAGAAAATGAAACTACGAAAACAAAAGTCTTCACGCTTCATATTCCTCGAATGAATATCAAGTCTTCAAGGTCACACCAATTTCTTCACTTTCAAAGTCTTGAAAGTCTTGAGAATATCAAAGTCTTGATTGAAGAACTTCATTTTTAGAATTCGACTTTCTCTGTAAATATCAAACTCCTCATAGACTTATAGACTGTGTACACTCACAAACGCATCAGTTACTTAACCTATAAGTCTTCAATACACCAAAATCACTAAGGGGCACTAGATGCACTTACAATCTCCCCCTTTTTGGTGATTGATGACAACATAGGTTAAGTTTTCAACGGGGATAAACATATGAAGTGTAAATACTGATATTGAGGAATTTGGCAAGATATAGAAGAACTCCCCCTGAATATGTGCATAATGAGGAATTTGCTTTTGAGGCAATGCACATTTGAAGAATTGAATCATGGAGATCTCCCCCTATATCTTGTAATTCATACGCATTTGATATATAATATGAAGAATTTGAAATGCATGATGAAATATGGTGCTGATGAGATTGAGCATCGTGCAATGATATTGACTAGGAATAAGCATGCAGAATATCACATCAAAAGTTTAGAGCTCAAATATCACATTGAGCTTAGTGCTTCAAAAGCATCGAGCATAACACGTATCAAAATCGAGCATGAGCATCAAGCGTATCAAAAGCACGTTCAAAAGTATCAAGGCACCATCGGTTTAAGATTACAACTCGATCAATAAAAGTTTGGAAGAGAGAGTTGTAACTTAATAAAAGCATATAATATAAACCGGCGAAGACTAACTCAGATTTCTCCCCTTTGTCATCAAATGACCAAAAGGATCGGCGAGGACTAGCATACGAAGATTTTCAAGTTGATGGAGGCGCCCGGCGTTATCGGGGTTGGATGTTGAAGTAGGGCTGCCTGCGATGTCGTCAAATCTTCATATTCATCGGTTTCGCGATGAAGAATAAGAAGCTAGCCACGGATCGGGAACTTTGACTCTCTTGAATTTCTTGGAGGTGGTGCAGACCAGTCATAAGCTTCACGAAGACCCATAGTCTTCAATTCTTCATGGAATATACATGATTAAGAACAGCCAGTGCGGTTGAGGTTTCATGAAGGTAGTCTTGATTTTCTTCCTTGCATTATGTGTTGAGGTCATGTTGTGAAGAATTGCAGCAAATTGGCGCTTCACCCATTTCGATTGCGATCAACCTTCGATGAAGGCGAGGAGTAACTCACGATCGATCATCACCACAGGTGCGATTGCTTGAGGCTGTTGCTTGGTTGAGGTATTTTGGCGGTGTCATGCGTTGAGAATCGTCATTGGTGGAGTAAGATGCAGCCTTGCGAAATTGACCATCAATGGGCGAGTGCCTTCATCAATCACAGCTGCTGCCTTGCCCTTGTCATCGGATGATGAAATTGGTAAACGAGGACTTCAATGGGCGGCAAGTAGCTGCCATGGTTGAGTGTCGACCTTGTAGTTGGTGAAGATCTTGCCCTTATGAATCTCATGATCCAAAGGCGCATATGGCTTCAGCTCAAAAGGTGACATTGCAACATTGGCGAGTCCTCATGAAGAAATCATGGAAGTTGGCAGGAGCGCCATGAATGATATTGAAAAGCATGTTCTTCATGATGCCAGCGACATCTTCTTCATTTGAGTCGTGGCCTTTGATGGGACTCATTGTCTTCGTCAAGATTCTATATACGGTCCGAGGCACATACAGCAATTCCTTGGCGAGAATTTGGTTCGAGGGCTTGTCACGGCTTCAATGGCTTCATAAGCACTTGCATAAAGTGATCGAGACAGTTCGCGGTCATTGTAGAAACAACGTCTTGATTCATGGGGAGGATCAAGAGGAAGGACACGAAGCAATTCGATTCTTTGGTGCCTTGTAGTGAGTATTCTCCGTCATCAATCCAGCACCCATGAATTGATATCTTGACATCTCGGTGATGTGCGAGGTGGCATAGGCGAAGAATGAGTTCTTCATTCGATCACAGATATCGGTGCGAAATTCAGCAGCCTACATCGTGAAGAACACGAATCTTGGCTCGAAAGCAGCGGTGATTCCATATCCACATGAGGAATATGCTCATGGTGAAGATCTTGTCCTTGTCAAATAGCGAGGAATAGAAGTTTGCTTGTGTTGGAGTCGAGCGTCTTTTCCTCATTGGCGAGTCATAAGGATTATAAGCGATGAAGAACACATGCTCGGAAAAAAGTCTTCACCTTGAATTTTTGCTTGCTAGAGAGCGGATTCTTGGTTTGGGCATAGGAATATCGGTGATTTGCAACACAACCTCGGGAATCGCGATCTCGGGTTCTTGGTGAGAATTTCTGGTTCCTCTCCTTGTGCAATTTGAGGATCGCGATGGGTTCTTGGTGCTAGTGGCTGGAATTTCTTCATTGTGAGACGATGTGGGATGAGTTTCTTGAGCCCAATTGAGCAGTTGTGGCGGGGGTGAGGAACTTGTAGAATCGGAGTGAAGAGAGAGTATTGGGATCTTGACTTTCCCAAAGTCATCGTTCATCACTGGTGTAGTGCACCCAATATCCACGTCTTCATCTTCTTTTCAATTTCCTCAACACCTGCCTCTTGGTGTGTGGCTGAGGCATGGGTGAGAAACAAGCTGGGAGTTGAAGGAATGCTTCCACTTCAATTTCTTCATCAAGCTGTTACGAGTAGCAGCAGATTGATTTTCTTCATCGATCCGCTTGGGATCTTGTAATCTTCTCCATAAGGAACAATTTCCTTGGGCGACATGGAGGAAATGGGAATGGCATCAATAGGATTTTCAATCGAGCTGGTCATTGGCTTCATTTTCTTGCGGCGAAGAATTTGGCCTTGGTGATGCCTTCCTTTTCTTCACTTGCAGCTCGTTCTGCAGCCTTTGTCTTCTTCACTTCATAGGCGAAGGAAGAATTGGAGTTGGTGTTGGCGCGGAGGAGGCTGAGGATTGTGGTACAGTTTCTT
The DNA here is from genome assembly GCA_021437245.1 of Aegilops speltoides. Taxonomy (NCBI): domain Eukaryota; kingdom Viridiplantae; phylum Streptophyta; class Magnoliopsida; order Poales; family Poaceae; genus Aegilops; species Aegilops speltoides. The sequence goes on from JAHHZJ010001345.1 coordinate 17,145, forward strand.
GAGGCTTGCTGAGTGCGATTGCCTGTTTCCTTGATTTCTTGAGCGCACCACTAGTGGATGCCACAGGAATTTCTTGGTGGCTGGAATGGAGTCATCAGCCACGGAACTTGTGTTCTCATCGGCCAGCTGAAAGTCATCAGCGATCTTGGCATGTTCTTCAGCAGGCTGAGCGAGTCTTGACTGAGGATTTTCTTGTTGCGATGGGGCTGCAGCAGTTGTCATTTTCTTCGTCAAATTGCGAATCTCACCTTAGCTCCTTGCCAATCAGCATTATAAGCATCGAAATCCTTCTTTGAGGGCTTGGATTTCAGATTGAGCTTTGAGAAGTTCTTGAGAGTCAAGTTGCGATGTTCTTCCTCGAAGCTTCTCCTTTCGGCTTGTGCTCTCTTGATCTCACGAGCCTTTTCAAATTTCCATTTCTCTTGAGAGATGAAATGGTTGACATATGACTTTGACCAGAGTCGATGGCAGATCCGGTATGGGAGTGTTTGGATCACGATGCCACGCAGTCGATGAAGTCAAGGATCTTCTTGGATCCAAAAGCGAGAGCACACTTGTTCTTTTGGCTCTAGCGGCCTTGGTCGATCTGTCTCGATGATTTCGCAAGTTCTTCATCGAAGCTTCATCATCGAGAGGGCGTTGAATGCAACCTGTTTCTTCTTTGGACTTGGCGAGGACCGCGTCCATTGTTGCTTTGTCTTGATTGAGTGGGGCTGTTGAGGACATTGGTGCGGTGAGAACTTCTTTGAGACACGAAGCAATTGAGAAACCATGAGTCCTTTGACATGTAGCGGATGCACAGGAGTTGAGGACTTGGAGGGGCTCTTGAGGATTTTGAATGAGCAGCATCAGTTTGAGAATTTGCCGTGAGTAGCGGTGAGGAAGCTGGGCGTGAGGCGCTGCGGTGAAGCACTTGGCTTGCGAGCAGAGCTTCTTGGCATTGATTTCCTCGGCTTGACCGAGGGCTCGGCGGCAGCGGCAGCAGAATCCTCATTGAATTTCCTCTTGCCTCCTTGGCTGTCTTGCCAATTTGGCTTGGCGCTGGACCATTCTTGGGAAAGTCTTCACCACGCTTGATGCTTGGTGGGATCGCGATTTGGCAGTGCGGTGGAGCTCTTGGGCATGGAGGGTTTAAGCGAATTTCCTCATGTACTTGGGAGTAACATAGCGGTATTCCTCCATTCTCGTGCCCATCTTCTTTCTATCCTTTGTATCGCACTGCGCTGATTTTTAGTCTCCTTGCCAAACTTGGATTCATCGGTGTGCGATAGTCTTTGTATATTTCCTCGGGAATCTCAAAAGCGATCATGACCTCGGTTTCTTTCCTCCCTTCTGCGGTCTCTTGCCTTACGCCATTTTCTTGGATGAGAATTTGAACAATAGAGCACTCTGAAGAAGTATGCAGTTTTTCTTGAGGAGCGCTGCAAATGAGTTAAGTTGATGAGAACCTAGTGATTCAGCGGCGGACATGAGTACTGTGAGCGAGTGTAGGTGCGAGGAATTTGGAGAGGTCATATCGTTCTCGGAAGATTTTTCAAAAGAACAAGTTTTGAGAATTTGACCAGTTGAGCCTTGAGGAATTTCACTAAGCGTTTTGTCTTAGGTTCGAGTTATGCAGATTGAAAATCCGCACAATTGAGGAATCTTGAAGAAATGAATGCTTAGAGATAAATCAAGAGCATATAGTGTGTGAGGTGTTCATATGTGAAGATTTGAAGAACAAAACACCTTTGAAGATTTTGAGAAAGATTTGAGAATCAGCGAGTAATAAAAGTGACTTTTAATTACGAACTGAAGAACACGACGAGCGAGATGAAGCGTAGTGAAGTTAAATCACGTTAGATCTCACGCCCTAACTTGGCGAGAGGAAGACAGCTCTACGGCGGCGGAGTGAAGAATTCATGACGGTAGAAATCAACAGCGATGAGGTCGGCGGTGAAGCTTTTCCTCACGGTGGCGATGGAGTAGCGGCGGCGCTAGGGTTTGAGAGAGCTCGGCGAGAGACAGCGATCGGCGGAGTAAATGAAGTGAGGAAGGGAGAGGGTATTTATAGCCCGGTGTGAAAACTGTTAGCCGAAGATTTTGGGACGAACATGCCCTGCCCTTTCTTCTTCCGCGACATGTGTCACCCACGTCTTGTGCGAGATGAGATCGTGTAAGATCGTGGGTGATTAAACTAATACATCGTGGGATGCGGAGCGGTTTGGCGGTAAAACCGAAAACTTGGATAAGATTTGTTTAAAAGTTTAGTTCATAATTTCTTCAGCTATCAAGGACCAGTGAAGACTTTGAGCGAGTTTCAATCGAAGCACATGAAGAATTTGTGAATAGATTGGATTGAGTATAGCATAGAGGGAAGGTCGATCACATTCACTTAGCGAAATAGCAACTTGAAGAAATAGCAATAAGTGAATCTTGTAGAGGACATAAACTCATATATATATATATATATATAGCCAATGAAGAAAGCAGCGGAAACATTGAAGATTTTGCAAAGTTGAAGAATTTGAAAAAGCGAGGAATTTCAAAAATGAGGAAAAACTCAAATTGAAGATTTTCAACTTTTGTGGTGGCGTAGCCACCGTATAAGAATGATGATTTGGACACACGCGTACAATTGTCGTAGGGTTCTGAGAATCAAATTCTTCATTAATTTCTTCACACTTAGAGTGTTATTCTTCATTGATTGAGGAACAACGTTTCTTCATGTGTTGCACATCTAAGTCATCAATTATGCATAAGGGTTAGGATGTGTGTCCTTTTCAAAGAACATTGAAGATTCTAAGATATTTAGCTCACACGCAACTTGCTAAATCTCTTCTCATCCAAGGGCTTAGTGAAGATATCAGCTAGCTGTTCTTGATCTTCACATGCTCGATGGAGATATCGCCCTTCAACACATGATCACGAAGAAAATGATGGCGAATCTGGATGTGCTTAGTCTTGAGTCTTTGAAGCTGGGTTGTGAGCAATCTTGATGGCACTCTCATTGTCATGAGGAGGCACATTCTTCACGTTAGCGCCATAGTCCTTGAGGTTTGCTTCATCCAGCGATTGAGCACAGCATGAGCCAGCAGCAATGTATTCAGCTTCAGCGATGAAGCGGTGATACGATTCATTTCTTGAGGACCAACGGACCAAAAGATCGTCAGAAATGACAAGTGCGGATGTTGACTTGCGGTCCACGATCACCAGCATAGTCAGTCGAGAATATCAATGAGATCAAAAGCGAGCCCTTGGGGTACCATAATCCTAGTGTTGGTGTGTGAGCTAGATATCGAAGAATATGCTTCTGACCTTATGGTGTGATTCCTTGGTGCAGCTTGAAATCGGGCACACATGCAAACACTAAGCATTATATCTGGCCTAGATGCACATAAGTACAATAAAGAACCAATCATGGGCGGTATACCTTGTGATCGAAGTCAATACCATTTTCATCGATTGCATAGATGGCCATTTGTGGGCATAGGAATTTTAGCGCCTTTGCAATCTTGCATGCGAATTTCCTCGAGTACATCTTTGAGGTATTTCTCTGAGATATGAATATGCCATTCGCTCTTGTGAATTTGAAGACCTAAGAAGAATTTCAACTCTCCCATCATAGACATTTGATATTCTTCACTCATCATATAAGCAAATTCATCACTATATCGTTGGTTAGTACAGCCAAAGATAATATCATCAACATATATTTGGCACACAAACAGTTCACCATCATATGATTTAGTAAATAGAGTAGGGTCAAGTGAACCGGGTGTGAAGCCATTCTTCACGAAGAATTCCTTCAATGTGTCATACCTGCCGAGGGGCTTGCTTGAGACCATAGAGGGCCTTATTGAGTCTGAAGACTTTGTCAGGATTCTTGGGATCTTCAAAACCTGGGGGTTGAGCAACATATACTTCTTCCTCAAGCTTACCATTGAGGAATGCACTTTTCACATCCATTTGATATAAGATGATATCATGATGGTTAGCATAGGCAAGTAAAATCGAATAGCTTCAAGTCTAGCAACAGGTGCAAAAGTTTCATCGAAATCAATTCCTTGACTTTGTGTGTAGCCTTGAGCTACTAGTCGTGCCTTATTCCTCACCACAAGGCCATTTTCATCTTGCTTGTTGCGGTAGATCCACTTTGTGCCAATGATATTATGCTTGCGAGGATGCAGGCGATTGACCAATTCCAGACATTGTTCAACTCGAACTGATGTAATTCTTCTTGCATAGCTTTGAATCCCTCGGCTCGAAATGCTTCATCTACCTTAGTGGGCTCTGAGATAGAGACAAAAGCATAGTGCCCACAAAAGTTAGATAAGTGTGAGGCTTTTGGCGGGTGAGAGGACTGGTGCGCTAATGTCATCGATGATCTTCTCCACTTGCACTTCTTTTTGCAGCGCGTGGATGAGTTGGTTGTCGTTGAGGATTTTGATCAGCATTTTCTTGACACCATTTTCCTCATCATGTTCTTGGTGCATCAGCTCGGCGTTCTTCATGAGCAGGAATGAATTCTTGATGATTCTTGATGGGAATGACATCCTCGGTTGCCTTGAGCTTGATAGCATCCTCGGTGCTGGTTCATCTAACACGAGAAGGTAGGTGCTCTCTTTGCGAGCCATTAGTTTCATCGAACCGCACATCTCTGATGTCGACAATCTTGTGAAGAACAATGTTGAAGACTCTGTAGGTGTCTGAATCCTTTCGTAACCAAGCATAAAACCTTCATGTGCTTTCGGTGCAAATTTAGAGTTGTGGTGAGGATCTCTAATCCAACATTTAGCACGAAGACTTTGAAATAACTCACATTGGGTTTCTTGTCGTTGAGGAGTTCATAGGCAGTCTTCTTGAAGAATTTGTGAAGATATACTCTGTTGATGATGTGGCGAGGCGGTATCAATTGCATCAATCCAAAAGCGAGGCGTTTTGTATTCATCAAGCATAGTGCGAGCCATCTCAACAAGAGTTACGTTCTTGCGCTCCACGGCGCCATTTCTTTGAGGAGTATAAGGAGCAGATAATTCATGAGTAATACCAAGTTCATCAAGATAGGCATCAAGACCAGAATTCTTGAACTCGGTTCCATTGTCACCGATATGCTTGATCTTCACACCAAAGTTGGTTGAAGCCCTCGAGGAAAATCGTTTGAAGACTTCACGCACTTCATGTTTGTAAGTAACAATGTGTACCCATGTATATCGAGAATAATCATCAACAATGACAAAACCATATAGAGATGCATCATTAGTATTTGCTGAATAATGATTAGGTCGAAGAGGTCCATGTGAAGCAATTGAATGGGCGGGTAGTGGTCATGATAGTCTTATTTGGATGCTTGGCCTTGGTCATTTTCGGCTTCACATGCTCGCATAAGTGATCCTTGAGAATTTGACATTCTCAATGCCAATGACATGCTTCTTCTTCCATAGCGTGTTCAAATTCCTCATGCTGCATGACCAAGTCGTCGATGCCATAGCCAGATATACGAAGCTTTTGCAAGTAGACACATGGCTGGTTGTGGTCTGTAGAGAAATCAACAATATCTGAGATCTCCTCTCCTAAAGCCTTGAAGACTTTGGAATTGTCGACTTCCATAATCACAACACAGCGATATTTGCCAAAGACAACAACCATATCAAGATCACAAAGCATTGAGGCTGACATGAGATTGTATCCTAAGGACTCAACAAGCATGACTTTGTCCATGTGCTTATCCTTAGAGATAACAACCTTACAAGACCCAATACGACTTTTGCCTTTGTCGGCCAAATATGATATGCTTGGTGGCGGTGATAAAGGAGCATCCATCAATAGATTCTTGTCACCGGTCATGTGATTTGTACATCCACTATCGAGGACCCATTCGGTGGTTTTGGGTTGATCATCCTGCGGATGAATTAGTGTAACTTACAATCTCATATGCTTCATCGGTGAAGAATATGATATCAAGTTCATCGGATGAATTTCATCAAGCGATAAGCAGATATAGCGGTATGAGGGCGTGTGAAATGAAAGTTCATTTCATCATGATTCGCTGCGTCCTTTCGAGCATTTTGTCGAGGTCCCGACAAATTCTTGAGCGTTAGAACGCGTGCGGAGACTGACCCGAGAAGAGATTAGTTCTTTTCTTCACCACCCACATCGGAGGGTGGCAAAGAGTTCATCATCCTGCGAGCACCATGTGAGAAAGGTGGCAAAGATGCCAAACCATTTAAGCTTAGCATAGGAGGGTTAGGGTAAGCATATGAATAAGCGAGTAATTCTTGAGGACTTATGAACATAATGGTTTGAAGAATAATGCACATATTCATAGCCCTTAGCTCTACCTGCGAGGCAGTTGTTAGCACGATGATAATCATATGAGGACTTTGATCCAGTTGAGAATTTGATCCTCGTGAAGAATTTGGTCCATATGAGGACTTGGATCCATATGAAGAGTTTGGTCCATATGAAGAATTTGATCTGGGGTTCTGTTCTTCACGGTGGTGTCATGAGGACATTCACTGAAGACTTTCAACACAGCTTTTGGGAACCAGATTTTCTTCATAGGGAACCGTTCTGCGATTAGTGCCAACATATCTAGCAAATACTTCACCATTCGATTTTTGAACAGTTTATAGTTGGAGTCAAATGACTCATCGGAAGAATGAGGAGATTCACATGTAAAGCGGATAAGTTAGATGGATCAGCTGGAGGTCCCTTTGACAACCCATGAGGTTTTGGGATCTGCTCGGGCTTCAATATGTTCCATCGGCATTGAGTTTCCTCTCAAAGGCAATACCCTCTTTCCTAGGGTTTTGTTGAGGATCTGCTTTTGAGCACATCACAAAGTGTCGATGCCCTTTGAGGCTTTTGTACATGCTGTCATGTACAATTCCTTCAACCCTGCATTGTCGGTGATACTAGCAATGTCCTCGGATGAGGAATTAGTGATAGCGAGGCGGATGAAGAATTTGTAACATTTGAAGCATTTGAACATTGGTGAAGAATTAGCGATTCACGTTCAATGCACTTTAAGCATGGAGGAACAAATTCTTCACGAGAAGCGCTGATTTGTTGAGCTAGTAATGAATCGCGCTCCTACGAAGATCTTCATAACATACTCTTAGCTTTTCAAGATCTTCCTTTCTTTGAATAGCTTCAAGAAAGCTTCTCATTGTCTTGCTTTTCTTGAAGAAATTCATAAGAAAGTTTCTCATGATCGAGACAAGAGAGTTATGATGACCTTGAAGGTTATCATACTTAGGCTGAAGTCTCTGAAGATTTTCGTCGGGGCTTTAGTGCGATCCATTTCTTCACCCAACATATCATCACTTTTATCTAGCATGTTTTGAACCTTTTCAAGAGCCGTTGTTGTTTCACAGCAATTTTAGCAAGTTTAGAGTAGCTAGGCTTGAGATCCTCATCGATTCATTTTCACTAGAATCGGAGGTTGTATTTGAGTACCTTAGCTCCTTTTGCCATGAAGCAATAGGTGGGGCGTAGCCATCATTATCTTCATCGGGCTTGTTGATGGAGTCGGTTTCTTGATGTTGAAGATGGACTTCTTGTGAAAGCGATATAGCAGCGGACTTCGCCACACGGACTCAGATTCTTGAGACTCCTCCTCTTCATCATTTTCCTCAGTTCACGAGTCCATTTCCTTGCCAATGAATGCAGAGCTTTCTTGGAGCTGCCCTTCTTGTGAGATGAAGACTTTGATGGTTTTGATGGCGAAGATTTTGATGATTTCTTCTTCTTCTTCATATCATCAGGCTGTAATCCTTGTATTTCTTCTTCTTCATTTCCTTTTCCCACGAGGACAATCTTGAATATAGTGACCGGGCTTCTTGCATTTGTGGCAAAGTCTTCTCTTGTAGTCCTTTGGATGAAGAATCATTTCCTCTTGAGGGTTTTCCAGCGACCACGTCTTGTGAACTTCTGGAATTTCTTCACAAGGAGAGCTAGATCTGGCTCGATTCTTGAGGATCACCAAGGCTACTACGAGAATCCTCACATTGAGTCGAGACACAACCTTAGCCTTGAGGGCACGTGGTTTGCCATAGTTTGAGCCATAGAGATCTCTCTTTTGACAAATTTGGAACTTCGTGAGTGTTAAGCCTTTCGAGGATATCGGCGGGATCAAGCGACTTGTAGTCGGCCACGTTCTTGTATCATCGGTCCCGAGTATCAAATGAGGAATCAAGCGATCTTAGCGGTTTCTTCACAACTTCATGATCGGTGATGTCGGTGGCACGAGGGCTTGAAGCTCATTTGAGATGTCGATGAAGCGATCGAAGGTTTGTTGGACATTTTAGTTGTCGAGTCTTTTGAAGCGGTTGAAGAGATTCGAAGAACATCGACTCGAGAGTCACGCTGAGTTGAGACTCCTTCATTTACTTTGGACAGCCTATCCGAGATAAGCAGCGGTTTCCAAAGCACTCACTCTTCCATCTTGTCCTTTGCTCGGATGGCCACAGATGATATTCTTTGCTTGAGAATCGAGTTGTTTGAATCTCTTCACATCGGTGGCGGTCGGTGTTTGATGTGAGAGGGACACCATTTTCCACAACATACGGAGATCATTGTCAATTGCCTCAAGATGCATTCGCATCTTGTTCTTCGATAAGGGGTAGTCCGTTCCATCAAGGTAGGACACCCAGCCGAGACCTTGATCATACTGCGGTCGACATAACTAGAACTCGGTGGTTAAACCAAAATCACCGAGAACAAGGGAGTACCTTGCTCGATACCAATTGAAAGTCGTTATATCGACTAGAGGGGGTGAATAGGCGATTTTATGAAATTCTTCCTTGAGGAATTTGCGGTGAGAAATTCCTTAGCGAAGAACTATTTGCAGCGGAATATGTACTCGAGAGTAAACATAACAGGATACACACATAGTCGGCATGATGAAATGAAGACTAGAGCAGTACGGAAAGCGTAAACACGGGATAACAAGATGAAGACAAACGGTGAAGAAATTGGGCGAGGAATTTGTGAAAGTCTTGATCAAAGTCTTCAAACACAGAATATGAACAACATGCAACACAGAATGAGGAAATGAATGAGTTGAGGAAATAGAACCGGTCGGTTGGTGAAGACAATGATTTGGTAAACCAGTTCAAGCTGCTTTGTCTCGGTTATGCGTCTGGTTGGGCGGTGAGTATTTAAACTCGAGGACACACGGTCCGGACACCCGATCTACGAGCCGCAACTCAGGACACCCAGTCCTCACCGTATTCTCCTTGAACTAAGACCACATGAGGCCTCGTCCAATCACTCGTGGTAAGTCTTGGTGACTTCCAAACCTTCCGAGACTTGGTCACTCGGCGATCCACAATTCCTCTTGGATGCTCTAGACCTTGGCGCCTAACCGTCTGGAAGAAGCCACAGTCTTCAAAGGTAACAAGCGTCGGATCCGCGAGGATCAATTTCTTGATGATGCTCAATCACTTGGGGTTTGTGTGGGTTTGGTTTTGGGATTTTCCTCACTTGATGATTTTCGCTCAAAGTCCTCGGAGGATGGGTTGCTCTCAAATGACAAGTGTCAAGTTCTCTCGGAGCAGCCAACCAACTAGTGGTTGTGAGAGGTGACTATTTATAGCCTAGGGAGCAGCCCGACATGATAAGACATAAATGCCCTTCAATGATATGACCGTTAGGTGGATAAGATATTTTGGTCGCCTTGTATGACAATGACGATCGGAAATTTGACTCTCAAATTCCTCGGGGCTATCATGTTCCTCCTTTGTGTAGGCAATTACATGGCGAATTCCTAACTCCTCGATCGAGCAAAGTCATCGATGACGGAAGAACTGCGTCTCATCCTTGAAGAATTTGGTGAATTGTATGAGATTTCAATGGCTTCACTCGAAGGATTGGTAGGTGTAGGATTTTGAGTTGAGCATCACATGGAAATTTTCCTTAGTATTTCCTCGACCCCTTTAACGATACGGTGTTTCCTATGACTCAAGAAAGAAAATGAAACTACGAAAACAAAAGTCTTCACGCTTCATATTCCTCGAATGAATATCAAGTCTTCATGGTCACACCAATTTCTTCACTTTCAAAGTCTTGAAAGTCTTGAGAATATCAAAGTCTTGATTGAAGAACTTCATTTTAGAAGTTGACTTTCTCTGTAAATATCAAACTCCTCATAGACTTATAGACACTGTGTACACTCACAAGCGCATCGGTTACTTAACCTATAAGTCTTCAATACACCAAAATCACTAAGGGCACTAGATGCACTTACAAGTGCTCTTCATGCTCCCTCGCTCCCATGGGACGGAAAAGGGGCCCTGCCCCATAGGTGCTCGTTCCCCTGACAGGGCGGCGGGGACAAGGGCATTTAATGCCCGTCCGGTCGCCCCAAGCAGTCACGAAGCGACCGTTAGGGGCGCCGCCGATCGCCATGATGGCTTTCTAGTCATCTTAAACAGCACCACCTCGCACAGCTTGGCTGCACGACTACCGCCATGTGCACGGGGAGGCGATCTGGCGGCGACACGTCGTCGGATGTCTTGGAGCATGGAGTGCGAGTGGTAGCCGCGCCGTGGCAAGCAGCCCTGCCTTGATGTTGTCTTCACCGCACCCGCAAGCTTAGCTTCGCCGGGCCTTACCGGGACCCGTGGTGTGTCGCGACAAGTCTCTTGAAATGCCTTGGTTGGCCTTCCGGCAAGCTCCTCTTCTTAGGGGTCTTCATCCTTCGGCAAGCTCCTCTTGCCCGGGGCCTTGTCTTCTCAGTTAAACACTTTGTTCTTGAATGGCGGTAATGGGAATAACGAAGGATCTTGGCGGATGCCAGCAAGCCTTGCATGCAGAGGGCTTCTTGTTGCCCGTGCACAAGTTTGGGGTACTAAGGTACCCCTACTTTAGCTCTGCAAACACCCAGGGAAGGCGGCGGGGCATCAAGTGGCGAGAGCTAGGCCATGGCTGCTTCCTCAACAGCTCCTCACAGGTGGCGGTGGAGGCAGCCGGAGGTCAGCGACTCTCCGAGCATCTTGTGACTCACGAAGATGGCTGACAACAGCTCTGAGCCCCAGAGCTCGCGTCCACTTCGGAGGCAAGAGCAGCTTGCATCAGACGTCGGCACGGCTGATCTGGATGGGGTTGGCGCCGTGGCTTGGTGGCCCTTGCTGATGATGGCCGACCATGGAGAACACGTGTAGTTAGCCTCCTTAGGATTAGCACCTTTTGTTCCCTGCGAGGAATCAAGTAAACACCCGTGAGGCTGTAAAATGTTTGCTATGTCATTTGAATATCGTCCTTATTATGGGGTGGTGTGAGATGCTTGTCCTGTCTTGGCTCGGTTCCCCCTTTCTATCCTCCACGAGGCTTGATGCTCTGTTGTGAGTCCGGTCCCAGGCAGGCCCGATCGTCATTTGGTATGCGGTCGCGATCACCGTGGTCAAAGACCAGGAGGTGAGCAGCCCGAGGTCCATTAAACCCTGAGCGTGATGCTCGAGAGGTCCCCTTTAGTGCTCAAGCAGCCTTATTTGGGCGAAAGGAAAACAACGTCGCTGTGATGGAGCCTCATTAGGTGAGATTTTGGTGTCACGTTGATTAAGCTTTTCGGGGCGTGACTTATCTCGGGAACTGGAGTCGTTCCTTGGTGAGGTGCGGACACCAGCGTCGTGACTGGGATGTCATTTGGGTCAGGCCCTCGTGAGCTTCTCCTCTCTTCCCCTGCACTTTCCTTCATGCTCTCGTCCTCGAGGTCCGGCCTTGAGCAAGCTCAGCCGTCGCTGGTATAACGGTCAGCGATCTACGTGGAGTGAGGCCAGAGGTGAGGGCTGGAGGCGATGGAGCCACTGAGTCGCGATGCTCGGGCGCCCCCTTGCGTGGGCGGATCACTTGGGGAGAGAGAGAGACTGCGCCCCATGTTATTCCTTAGGTGGACCACAGTAGACCAAAGCGAGGAAAAAGGACTACCATTATGATTGCCCGGCAAACCATTGGTTGCTCAGGGAGTGATTGAGACTTTGAGGGCTGGTGAGGTGGCGCCTTGCCCGGAGGCTGCCGTGGCGAGCTTCGACCACTCAGATTTGTCGGCGTTGCATGGGCGGACCCATGCACAAAGCGCCCGTTCGAGGCGGCTCCAAGGTATGTGTCAATCGAGCGCGGCGATTATCACAGGCGGAGTTAAGCATGAAAAGGTAATCCAACTTAGATAGATGCAAGGAAAGGCACACCTTTGGAGGTCGGACCCGGCGGCAGGGATGATGCAGCCGTGGGCGTGAAGCGCCCCAAGAAAGGTAAGCTAAAGACATAAGCAAAATGGATCGCGATGCGAGGGACGAGACCCAGCGACACAGGAATGATGCAGCCTTGAGGCGCTCCTAGCTAAAATGAAACTTCGAAAGATGTCACCTGATACCATTGCGGAGGCGATTTGTTGGAAGCGTCGTGGCGAAAGCCAGTCCTCACAAGCTTTGGGACTCTGAGCCTCGGGAGGATCCGAAGGTCGAAGGCCGGCTCGGCGAGGTCCATCTCCATTTCCTCCGAGAGCAGCGGTGCACAGCCACTTGAGCCTCGAGAATGCTCCTCATCGAGGCTGGTGAGCAGCACCCGCGTTGGCGGGGCCAGGCATCTGAGCGTAGCTGTCAGTGGACCCTCTCAGCGTCCCATGCACGAAGGCTAAAGCGCTCTGAGGCTTGCGACTCGATTGAGCCACAGGTAGTCGATCAGGGGCGCAGCCCGCCATCCTCGCGCGGGATGGGGAGCCTCGCCAGGCGGCTGCTGTTGCGTGCATGACTCTCGATTCCTGCAACTCTGGTGACATTTGCGGTGACCGCTTTGAGGTTGGGCCCTCCTTGCCTTATGCCTTCTGAGGAGCGTGCCAAGCATGCCTCCAAGTGGTGCTCGAGCACCTCCCTCGTGATCTTAGCAAAGTCGGTGACCCTCGGGAAGGCCCCGAGCCTTGCCGAGGGAGGGTGCCAAGTGCGCCTTCCTATGTAACAAAGGCGGCGCCCCTTGGATGGTATATGAATCACAGTGCGGTGCCAGTGGAGGTGCCTACCTCCAGGGCCTTGAGCTGGGTGATGTCTTCTTCTTCTTGGGAGCTGCTTGGGGATGTTTCCACTCTTGCTATCTGGGTCCTCTATCGACACGGCTTGGAAGGCGCTCAGAGAGCACACCGCATCCTTCTCTTCACAGGGGGTGTGATGACTCCGCCACTTCTGGCATCTTGAGGGCCAGCGTGGCGATGGTGAGTCACTGCCATGAACTTGGCGGGGCTGGATATCCGAGGGATGGCATTGTATGGCGGCGAATGTGGCTGACATCGAAGTCGAGATAGCTTGATGCGGTAGTTCTTGTGCTGTCCAAAGGTGACGAGGAGGCGAACCTACCCTATCGGGACAATGGAACCATCAGTGACTCCTGAGAAAGGCTTGGTCGGCTGAAGCTGATCGTATGGCACTTGCAGATTGTTGAACATCTCGATGGATAGGACGTTGAGTCCTGCTCCGCCATTGATGAGGGTCTGGTAACTTACATTCTTTGATGGTAGGGGAGCGAGCATTGGGAGGACACCGGCATTCACTGCGCGCAGGCTGATCCAGAGTTGAGCGTGATGGCGCCGTGGACTACTGAGAGGCGCGTGGCCTCGAGCTTGGGAGGACTGCATTCACCTCGCGAGCAAAGCTTGCTTGAAGATGTCTTTGAGAGGCGGGGCACAGGCACCGCCCAAGATACTGCGATATGCGGCTCCTGAAGCTCAGCCCCCTACGTCGATGGTGATCGTCATTCCTTCTTGGCGGTGGTGGCGGAGGAGGTTGTCTGCGTTACCTTGTGGGCGATCCTCACGAGGTGATCCTCAAGCCCTCTCGCGAGGCTGGTCACCTGCCAGCGATCCTCGTGAGGCAGTCCACGCTCACCCTTGGCGAGGAGCCAGTCGTTCCATCGTCCTCCACCTCTTCCCTCAGCCTTATGCAGTAGCCCGATCGTTGCGCTTGGGCGTCGGCCGGCTCTGACCTTCCTGCCTGACTCTGAGCTCTTGGCATTCGTTGGTGTTGTGGGTATGGAGATCGTGGTACCGCGATGTCGGCTACCCTTGGGCGACTCCGGCTGGTCCTGCCGCGCCGTATCCGGCTCTGCTGCGAGCACAACTTCTTCTTTGCGTTTCACATCCTTGGCCTTGGCTTTCTTCTCTTATGGATCTCTGGTGGGAGCTTCGAGAAGGAGGCGTCCCTCCTCAGCCCTTGCGCGCCAGTACCGGAGTTGAACAGCTCGAGACATGCGAGATCTTCGTGGCTCGCAGTTCCTCCTTCATCTTGGCGTCGCGGATGCGGTCGGGCTTGAGATGATGGCCTCATCGGTCTGCCTTAGGAATCTTGAAGGGCGTTGTTGAAGCGTTGGATGTATACGCAAGGTCTCTTAGGGTTCTTTGCTTGATCTGGCGCCGGTCACTACGGCGGTGGGCGGTCATGAAGTGCCTGAAAGTTGGTGATAAGCGGTGCGCATCTCGTCGAGGAGGAGATCGTGTAGGGAGGTAGAGTTCGGGAGCGGTGTAGGCACGTCCTTGGCGCCATGACCTTTTCGTCCCCGTTGGCCGCCGATGCCAGCTCGTGGCTGCGGGAGACTCCAGTGGTCGGCGGTGCCGTCGTGGCGAGAAGAAAGTCGGCTTGAACTTGCGACGAGGTGACCTTGCATAGCTTGGTGGTGAAAGCGCGGCAGCTGCGGTGTACCGGGGCTCTCTGGCGGCGTGGGGCTTGGTCACGAGGGATTCCAGCGCCTTGCTGCTAGGGCAGCATGGGGTCTTAACGTCTTTGGTGCAGGGGATCACGGTCATGGCGTGCCGGTCCGAGAGCTGCGAGAGCACCTACTTAGGGGCGAGGATTTCTTGGCAGCTCCTTTCTTGTCCGCGGGCTTGAGCCTTGGATCTAAATCCGAGGCCACGCGCCCTGGATCGAGGCGCCTCCTTGGGGAGGAGGTGGTGGAGGCACCTCTGGCTGCATCACCCGTGCGGGGCGGAGGCGAGGCAGCGAGAGGGGCCAGCAGAGAGCCCTGCTGGCGGCAGTGAGCTCGATGATCACGAGCAATCCACTCCTCGTAGAGTCGTTAGCCAGACGGTAGTGTAGGAGCTCACAGCGCCGGGGCGGCCACAGGCGTCTTGGCGTCCGTGTAGAAGCCTGGCAGTGCGTCTGACGATGAACATTGAGGGTTGACAGCCAGGTGGCGGTCTGGCCTTCCCGCCGCCCCGAGGGATCTGACGACGAGGCCTGCTGCTTGTTCCCCTTGAGGCGGTGGCGGCGTTAGCGGCAACCACAGGGAATAGTGAGGACACCCGCCCGGGAGCCGTCTGGCGAAGCGAGGTGGCGAGAGCGATCCGGCCTTCGGTGCGAGCCAGCGGCGTCGACCATGGACCTGACGGATGATCGAGCGTGGAACAACGGAAGAAGATTCGGCACACCTACTGGCGCCAAATGTCGGATGTTGGGTTCGGTAGACCCTTAAGGTTCAAACTTTGGGGTGCGCGCGAAGATCTTCCCCTACCAATCCCACGTCAATCGCCTCGCGAAATCTAAGCTAAGCGATGAACAACCACGAGGGACACAAGATTTATCTTGGTTCAGACCACCGTTGTGGTGTAATACCCTACTCCGGTGTGTGGTGTGGTGGA
>JAHHZJ010001346.1:0-52966 GCA_021437245.1 Aegilops speltoides
GGATCTATGATTTCCCCCTGCATCTCCCGATCTGTGCAGGGTATGTGCTACTAGTCTCCACGGATGGCCATGGAGCGGAGCTCCAAGAAGAAGGAAGGCGTGGAGGGGAGCGACCCGATGGCCGAGCTCACTGACGACATCCTCCTAGAGATTATCTCGCGTGTGCCCTACAACTCCACGGGCTGCCGCGCTGGCGCGGCCTCTTCTCCCACCCTGACCACCGCAACAAGTTGCCCCAGTCCGTCGCCGATTCTTCTACGAAAGCTACAACACCGAGCACTTCCCCAGGATGGCTCACATTTTTTAATCGATGAGTCAGGGAAAGGTGACCCTCTTGTCGACCCGTCCCACTCGTTTCTGCACAAATACGAGAGTCCTGACATCATGGACCCTCTTGGCTTCCTCCAATGCCGTTGCTGGAAGGCGACTGTTCCCAAGGCATTGGATTACATTGTGTGCAATCCCGTCACTGAGAAATAGGTGGCCGTATTTGCCACTGATTTGTCCTGCAGTGTGAGGGTTGCTCGCCTGGGATTCAAGAACCCGGCCATCTCCTCCCACTTCCATGTATACGAGTTCATAAATGGAAAGACGTGGGGTACAGATCATGACGTTCTTTCATGTGGGGATGACCATGTCGAAGTGCTAGTGATTTATTCGTCCGAGGCTGGTGCTTGGAAGTATCAAACACATGTGCGTGGTTCGTTTGAGATACCCAAGAATGCAAAACGTGCATTTTTAATGGGATCCTGCATTTGGTGGCTCCCTTTGAAAATTTAATAGTAGTTGTTGACATTAAAGGAGATAATTGGCGGTATTTTTATATACCTTGGCCACCAGACTATGATGCTAGCGATGATAATGGTATATTTCCATCACATAGATTGTTGTATTTTGAAGGGGAGCCTTGGCACAATGGTAAAGCTGCTGCCTTGGGTTCAAGTCCTGTAAACAGCCTCTTGCAGAAATGTAAGGCAAGGCTAATCCTTTCCCGGAACTTACGCAAGGAGGAGCTACATGCACCGGGTGCCCTTTTTTTTTAAGGGATTGTTGTATTTTGCAAATACTAATTTTTCTTATTCTGATGGTTCTGAGCTCTCGTTCTGGGTTCTCGAGGACTACGTAGAGCAAAATGGACCTTGAAGCACAATGTCAGTCACTTGCAGTTGTTCGGAATAGAGTATCATGTGTGTGTAGATGATTATAGGGTTATTTCAATCCATCCAGAACACAATTTGATTTTTATAGTCGATGAAGATAAAGAGACACTGATGTCATAGGACATGGATTATATGGAGGTGCGGTTTATACATAATCTTGGATCTTATTGTGAAGTTGAATGGTCTGATTGCGGCGACAAGACTCCATTTTGTCCATATGGTCCCTTGTTCTCATAGTCATTTGCTGATAGACACTAAATCACTAGTACAGAACCGGCCTTTAGTGCCGGTTCATGACGGGCTTTAGTGCCGGTTCGCCAACCGGCACTAAAGAGTAGGGACTAAAGGTCCCCTCCCTTTAGTACTGGTTCGTCATGAACCGGCGCTAAAGTGCCACCACGTGGCACGAGTCAGGCCCGTTTGCGTGTAGGGAATTAGTACCGGTTGGTAACACCAACCGGTACTAAATGTTTGGGTGTTTTTTTTTTAATTTTTTCTTTAATTTTGTGTTTTCAATTTAATTTAGTGATTGTTTTACATTATAATGAGTTGTTAAATCATTAGGTGAAAGTACATGGATTAGTTTATTTGGATGCATTATTGGATATCTCTAGCTACTAGCTAGCTAGCTAAGTGATCAAGTATATGCCATATTCATATTATACTTGATCAACTATAATATATACGGATATGGCATATACTTGATCACTTAGGTAACGTAGGAAAAATATCATCACCAGCACTACTAGCTTAAAGAAGAAACATTCACTTGTACCAGAAGCAAAAATATCATCGAGTTCAACATGCATGATTGTCATGATATTATAAGCGTTCATATATAACACCACAAAAGCAAATCACTTAAGTTCAGAACGAAAAACACGGACATGAAAGGACAAATACTAATTAAGAGCAGCATGAAGAACTAGCTAATCACTCCTGCTAGCTACTCTCTCTCTGGTAAAATAGCATAGAACATGTATAGCTCTCCTGATTGATCATACTGGAGCATGCAGATGAACCTGTCTCCTAATCATGGGCTGCGCTTCTCATTGCTGCCCCCTAGTACTTCTCTGCGATCATTAACAATTTTCCTCCAATCTTTCACTATTAAGCATTCACACTTCTAGAAATCTTGAATGCATTCATGTGCAATGCAGGATATCTTGGCCGTAAGCTAACAATTGACATCTGACCTTTAGTCTCGATCCCCTGAGGCACAACTGTCATCGGGAGTCCCTGTTGAAGAATATCGTATAGTACTTAATTAATGTACTTAGCAATGAAAGTTTAGCAAAAGAATTATGTATGCAAAATATGCACTGAGGAAAAATAGTAAATATCTTACCATCATTCCTAAATAGATGTGACCGTAGTTCAATACCATCACTATTGGTCGCACGTTTTGAGTACTAACATTTCTAAGTGCAGGAAGAAAATTTGTCTTGACAGTATGAAGATCCTCAAGCCATGAAACATAATGACTTATCTCCTCGCAATTTAGTTCAGCTCCGGGACAGTAGTAGGTCCTGTCTACCAAGCGCCGGACATGTTTGGTTGAATGGAGATAAGCTGTCAATAGAAATTAGTTGTCAGTTATTTTTGAATAAGCAATATCAAAGACAAAAAATATAGTTGAGAAGAACTCACATAATGGTAGGCTGGGCGTCGCACATCAACCCATATGTCTCTATTACCTTCAATATCATCTTCCGGACGAATATCAAAGGTGATAACCATACCAGGCTCAAATGCATAAGCCTCGCATAGTGCTTGCCAAGTTTTGCATTCAAAATAGGTGTACGTGTGTGTGCATTATATACTTTGACGTTGAAAGTATAACCATCATGCTCAGTTTTCAGGTAAGCTCTCTTTACCTCCATAGTTTCCGTATCTTTGAAACCTACCTTATCCAAGACAAAAATTCTTGCATGGCAGGGGAAGCGCTAGTAGAATAGTGAAAATTAAAAATTATAAGTAAGGCAAATAAAGCATATATAAGTCATGCTCAATTACGAAAACAGACTTGTCGTTGTGACTTACTGTATCGAATTCAAAGGTCTCATCCAGCTTGATGCTGAATCGCCTACCATCAACAAGGAAATTTACATCATGCTTGACCGCTGGTCTTCACATGATAGCACATAATGAATTTTTCCGTCGTCAGACGACATTTCCTATGTTCATATTAGGTGAAACATTAAACACTTACTAATTCAATTAATTCAACTACTTCTATTAATTCAACTAAGCATTTACTAAAAATAAACTAGTTATATTAATTCAATTAGTTCAACTAAGTATTTACTAAAAATAAACTAGTTCTATATATTAATTCAACTAGTTCAACTAAACATTTACTAAAATAAACTACTTATATTAATTCAACTAGTTCAAACTAATCATCTACTAAAAATAAACTAGTTCTATATATTAATTCAACTAGTTCAACTAAGCATTTACTAAAAATAAACTAGTTATATTAATTCAACTAGTTCAACTAAATTTACTAAAAATAAACTAGTTCTATATATTAATTAATTCAACTAGTTCAACTAAGCATTTAATAAAAAAACTAGTTGTATATATTAATTCAACTAGTTCAACTAAGCATTTAATAAAAATAAACTAGTTATTATATTAATTAATTCAACTAGTTCAACTAAACATTTACAAAAATAAACTAGTTATATATATTAATTCAACTAGTTCAACTAAGCATTTACTACAAATTAACTAGTTATATTAATTCAATTAGTTCAAACTAATCATTTACTAAAAATAAACTAGTTTGATCTATATATTAATTCAACTAGTTCAACTAAACATTAACATATTTCTAATTCATCTAACATAACATTTCTAACATTCTAAAAATAAACTAGATAGTTCTAATTCATCTAAACATTAGAAAACAGAAAATAAGTAAAAAAATATGTGTGTGTGTGTAGTGTGTGTATATGTGTGTACGTACATGTGTAGTGTACGTGTAGTGTGTGTGTGTGTATGTGTGGTGTGTGTGTGTGTGTGTAGTGTGTGTGTGTGTATGTGTGTATGCGTGTGTGTGTGTGTGTATGGGCGGGCAGGTGGCGTCTGGTGTGTGGGGGCAGGGGGCCAGGCGGCGAGGCAGGCGGTGGCGGCAGGGGCAGCGATGAGATGGGGCAGGGGACTTCTTCTTCTTCTTCTTCTTCTTCTTCTTCTTCTTCTTCTTCTTCTTCTTCTTCTTCTTCTTCTTCTTCTTCTTCTTCTTCTTCTTCTTCTTCTTCTTCTTCTTCTTCTTCTTCTTCTTCTTCTTCTTCTTCTTCTTCTTCTTCTTCTTCTTCTTCTTCTTCTTCTTCTTCTTCTTCTTCTTCTTCTTCTTCTTCTTCTTCTTCTTCTTCTTCTTCTTCTTCTTCTTCTTCTTCTTCTTCTTCTTCTTCTTCTTCTTCTTCTTCTTCTTCTTCTTCTTCTTCTTCTTCTTCTTCTTCTTCTTCTTCTTCTTCTTCTTCTTCTTCTTCTTCTTCTTCTTCTTCTTCTTCTTCTTCTTCTTCTTCTTCTTCTTCTTCTTCTTCTTCTTCTTCTTCTTCTTCTTCTTCTTCTTCTTCTTCTTCTTCTTCTTCTTCTTCTTCTTCTTCTTCTTCTTCTTCTTCTTCTTCTTCTTCTTCTTCTTCTTCTTCTTCTTCTTCTTCTTCTTCTTCTTCTTCTTCTTCTTCTTCTTCTTCTTCTTCTTCTTCTTCTTCTTCTTCTTCTTCTTCTTCTTCTTCTTCTTCTTCTTCTTCTTCTTCTTCTTCTTCTTCTTCTTCTTCTTCTTCTTCTTCTTCTTCTTCTTCTTCTTCTTCTTCTTCTTCTTCTTCTTCTTCTTCTTCTTCTTCTTCTTCTTCTTCTTCTTCTTCTTCTTCTTCTTCTTCTTCTTCTTCTTCTTCTTCTTCTTCTTCTTCTTCTTCTTCTTCTTCTTCTTCTTCTTCTTCTTCTTCTTCTTCTTCTTCTTCTTCTTCTTCTTCTTCTTCTTCTTCTTCTTCTTCTTCTTCTTCTTCTTCTTCTTCTTCTTCTTCTTCTTCTTCTTCTTCTTCTTCTTCTTCTTCTTCTTCTTCTTCTTCTTCTTCTTCTTCTTCTTCTTCTTCTTCTTCTTCTTCTTCTTCTTCTTCTTCTTCTTCTTCTTCTTCTTCTTCTTCTTCTTCTTCTTCTTCTTCTTCTTCTTCTTCTTCTTCTTCTTCTTCTTCTTCTTCTTCTTCTTCTTCTTCTTCTTCTTCTTCTTCTTCTTCTTCTTCTTCTTCTTCTTCTTCTTCTTCTTCTTCTTCTTCTTCTTCTTCTTCTTCTTCTTCTTCTTCTTCTTCTTCTTCTTCTTCTTCTTCTTCTTCTTCTTCTTCTTCTTCTTCTTCTTCTTCTTCTTCTTCTTCTTCTTCTTCTTCTTCTTCTTCTTCTTCTTCTTCTTCTTCTTCTTCTTCTTCTTCTTCTTCTTCTTCTTCTTCTTCTTCTTCTTCTTCTTCTTCTTCTTCTTCTTCTTCTTCTTCTTCTTCTTCTTCTTCTTCTTCTTCTTCTTCTTCTTCTTCTTCTTCTTCTTCTTCTTCTTCTTCTTCTTCTTCTTCTTCTTCTTCTTCTTCTTCTTCTTCTTCTTCTTCTTCTTCTTCTTCTTCTTCTTCTTCTTCTTCTTCTTCTTCTTCTTCTTCTTCTTCTTCTTCTTCTTCTTCTTCTTCTTCTTCTTCTTCTTCTTCTTCTTCTTCTTCTTCTTCTTCTTCTTCTTCTTCTTCTTCTTCTTCTTCTTCTTCTTCTTCTTCTTCTTCTTCTTCTTCTTCTTCTTCTTCTTCTTCTTCTTCTTCTTCTTCTTCTTCTTCTTCTTCTTCTTCTTCTTCTTCTTCTTCTTCTTCTTCTTCTTCTTCTTCTTCTTCTTCTTCTTCTTCTTCTTCTTCTTCTTCTTCTTCTTCTTCTTCTTCTTCTTCTTCTTCTTCTTCTTCTTCTTCTTCTTCTTCTTCTTCCTCCTCCTACACGGGCCTGTATCCATCCACCGAGCGGTCTGGACGTGTTTTCTCCTGCAAATTGGAGTCCGGACAGCAGACACGTAGGACACCGACACCCCCGGCCCACCCAATTCCCCCTCTCGGTCCCATATCCTGCTAGTCCGCCCATTCTCCTTCTTCCTTTACATCCACACCCTCCACCTCCACCGCCATTGTTGTTCGTCTTCGGCCGCCACGGAGGTATTGTCGGACATCCACAGCCAGCGCCGACACACCCCAGTAGTAGAAAAGGTGGCATTTGTTCCGGTTCGTAAGGGCCTTTAGTCCCGGTTCATGAACTGGGACTAATGCACTACTAGGGAAAAGCCTAGCAGCAGCGCGGGTTTTGGGCCTATTAGTAGCGCGGGTTCGTAAGGGCCTTATAGCGATGGCTGGTGCAACTGCGCTACTGACTAACGATATAGCGATAGCGTGGGTAAAACCAGCTACTACTAATCTGTAATCTCTGGAATTTTTTTTGATTTTTTTCGATTTTTTCCCTAATTTTCAAATTTCTGAATTATTTTAACCTCAAATCTCTAATCACCCCTCAGCGCTGCTCAATTTAATCTCTAATCACCCCTCATCATTCCAACTCATCTAACTTCCCGGATGGTCACCCATCCTCTCACTACTCAAGCCTGAGCACGCTTAACTTTCGGGTTCTATTCTCCCTCGTTTCCAAGTCTGCACTTGTTGTTTTCCTGACAATAGTAAGATGTCAATCCTATTAACCTCAGGAATTTAGCTTGAGCATGAAGTCACACATTTCATTGTTTGAGTTTGAAACTATTGTTCTAAAAAATTAGTAACACTAATATTTCTTGAATAATTAGTTTGACCACAGTTTGACCAGATTTGACCACAGTTTGACCATAGTTTGACCAGATTTGACCAAGATTCAAAAAAACTAAAATAATTATTTAGTAACACTAATATTCTTGAATAATTAGTTTGACCATAGTTTGACCAGATTTAACAAAAAATTAAAAAAACTGATTTATTTTGAATTTTTTGCCCCAGATCTTAAAAGCCCGTAACTTTTTACATTCGGTTTTGAGGATTTTAAAATGTTTCTGAGGTTCCCTCGTTAAATTCGGATGTAACATTTTGAGTAGATGATTTTCCATATAAAAAAACTTTTTCATCCGAGTTTGTATGCAAAAGTTATGGCCATTTTATAAATTTCCAGAGAGATTTTGCAAATAAAGTCAAAATTCATATTTGTAAATTTTCCCAACAACTAGACCACATATCACATGGGAAACTTATTTTCTTTTATTTTTTTTGACATTTTTATCGTTTTCTTTTATTTTTTTAAACTGAAAAGGCGGTCCCGGGGGGGTGGGGGGTAGACTTTGACAAATAGGCCATACCCCGCGCTACTACTATGGCAGACGATTAATAGTAGCGAGGGGTAAAAACCCGCGCTACTGCTATCAACTTAGTAGTAGCGCGGGTTTATAACCATCGTTACTACTATGGCATGGTCTAGGGGCCACTTAGTAGTAGCGAGGGTTAAAAAACCACGCTACTGCTATTAACTTAGTAGTAGCGAGGGTTAAAAACCCGCGCTACTACTATGGCATGTCCCGGGGGGCACGGTAGAGACTGCTTAGTAGTAGCGAGGGTTATAAACCCATGCTGCTGCTATCAACTTAGTAGTAGCGAGGTTTAAAAACCTGCGCTGCTAGTAAGTAGCAGTAGCAAGGGTTTTTAACCCTCACTGCTGCTAAGATTCTGTGTATAGGCTTTTTCCTAGTAGTGATGGGTCATTACTAATACCTCCCCCTGTAGTTCCGGTTCAAACACGAACCGGGACATATCAGTCCTCACGTGGCGGTCGTCGAGCCTGGTAGGGGCCTTTGGTCCCGGTTGGTGGCACCAACCGGGACCAAAAAACATCAGCGTCGACATTCCGATGGCTGGGGTTTTGTTTTTTAAAGGGGGGTTGGGGTTTTGGGGTTAATTTAGGTGTTTGAGATATTGTGTTAGCTAGCTAATTAATAGAGAGAAGTGTCCTCTCTTATGTTCGTGCTTGGCAGTCGGCCTTCGTACTATATACATATAGCCCTCGACACGCTAGCTAGTAAGAAAATGAAGGAACCATTGAGTCTGAAGTTAAGTCATGCATACCGAGAGAAATGATCGATCGACCTCTCCTTCTCCGAGAGATTGGTCGAACAACATGTTTTCGTATCATGTACATCCGACGCTACTGGCTACATACATGTACAATATGTAAGATCTCTCAATTACAGTCCCCTAGCATTTGAAATCAACTTCCACATGGTATTCTCGGCTTTATTGATGGCGTGGTCAAGAAAGAATCCGCCAATTCCTCTTGAATTGCTTTCATGCGATCTGGTTCTAGGAGTTCATTCCGCATCTGCCACGTCTAATTTGAAGAAGGGGGTTAATTAATACATATATATGAATGAAACTCAACAGAAATGATGGTGTAATAAAATGAAATTGTGAATATTATTGCTTACGCACTTCATATTGTCTTTGAGAGTAGCCCCGCTTATTTTTCAAAGTCGCGGTGTGGATGAACTCGCACACGTAGTATCCACAGAAATCATTCCCTTGTTCCTGCCACAAGCACTTTACAAGAAATAGAGGTCAATCAAACTGATAATGAAGCATTATAAATGGCATTGATGAAAGTATAGCTATAGAATCAACGGGGATGCGTGCAACTAGCTAGCTAGTAGTACTTACTTTCGGGTATGTATATCGCAGCTCCTTCGGCAGTCCCGGAGATTCTGCGGTGAACTGTTTTCAAACCCTGCAAGACAAAGAAAATAATTATTATTACTTGAGATATCAGAAAATGAACAAAAAGTTGCCGACATGGTGTGATAATGATCGATTGAACTTACTTGCTGAGCATTTCAGTCATGTCCGCATAGGTTTTGGGATCTTTCTGTCCTGAGTCTAAGACGGTTACTAGTCCACGCTCAAGCTTAATCTGCAGAAGAATATAGTGGTACCTACGCACGCATGCATTACTCATCAATTACATTACTACAACCTCGCTCGAGTAATAAGGAAACCGAATATGCACACACAAAGTGACACTCACTTGCCGTTGTAAGGAAAGAGTATGGTATCTTTGTTTTGATTTTTGATCAACGATTGTAGCAAGTTGTCCTCGGCCTCTTTGACGTCCTTTTCAACCAGAAATTCATCTATGATATTTGTGTTAATGAACCCAATATCGTAAATTTCTTGTTTTTTGCACTCGACGATCTTCAATCTGCATAATATATTGAGGATAATTAATTATAAATACATGCAATGAAAGAGCCGAGCTATATATAGAGACTTAATGACAGAAATAGTACTTACAGGCAGTAGCAAAAGACCGTTAATTTATCGAGGGCCTTTTGATTGAAGAACTCGAAGAACTCCTCAAATGGAACAGGCAACAGATCATTTCCAACGAGGTCGTGCTCCTCTTTAATTCTCAGATACAAAGTATCCGTCCCCCCAGACTCTCTGCAGGATTTCATGTACCAAGTATGGAATCTTCGCATCATCGTTGTTAGAGATTTTTCATCTTTGACGAGAGGCTTCCCGTACTCGTATATGTGTTCTTCCACCTCCATGAAATCAAGAAGTGCATCGTCAGGCAGGTAATCTTGTAGATTGCCATAACCGGCCACCATCCCCGGAACATTAGCGACGATGTTGCCGCTAGACACATTGAGCGGGCGGCACGATTGGTTTGCTTGTTCGCCGAGCTGGTCAATTTTTTTCGCAGCTGCTCGTTCTCTTGCTCTTTGATGTCTGAGAGTACTTCCCGACCGCTCCATTTGGAGATATGTCTGTTTAGTAATGCGCTCATAGTTGGTTCTCGGTGGAGACTTTGCCGGTTTCCTCAGGGCATAGAGAGTGCGCTTTGCTTTCACTGGATCTACCTTCTCCTCCGGAGGTGGATGTCTCTTTGCTTTCACCCCTTCAAAGAACTCCTTCACGCGGGTCCACACCATCGTATCGTTTTCCTATCCGGTCCTCTCGTACGGTAACTTCTCTAGATGCTTTAGAGGTTGACCGTATCTGTATTGCCTCCCGCCTTTGGTTCTACTACTAAACGCCGGAGCAGACGGAGCGGCTGCGGCGTCTGTCTTCTTTCGTGCTTGCTTACGAGGCAGAGGAGAAGGACTATGATGCACCGGAGCAGCCGGGGCGGCGGCAGGTCTCTTCCGCCCTTGCTGGCGAGGCGGAGAAGGAGGAGGCTGTTGGCTGCTCAGGAGCGCCAGCGCAGGCGGAGAAGGAGCTGGAGTGCCGCCACGCGCCAGAGAAGGAGGCGGAGTGCCGCCACGCGTGCCCTGATCGTCACTCGCCAGAGGAGGAGGTGGTGGAGGAGGCGGAGTGCCCTGACTCGCCGGAGGAGGAGGAGGAGGCGGAGGCGTCCAGTTCGAAATGTTGATGAGCTCCTTCCGCCATAGGAATGGAGTCTTCAGAGCAGAACCCAGCCTAGTCTCCCCTTCACCGGTAGGGTGGTCAAGCAGGAGGTCCTCAAATCCCTCCGTTATTTCATCCACCATCACCTTAGCATATCCTTCAGGAATTGGCTGGCAGTGATAAGTTATGCCGGGTCCGCTAGGGTAAACTTGGCCAACAGCCGCCTTGACCTTGAAATTCATCCATCGCGCCATAATGTGGCAATTTTGAGACTCCGTGATATCATCCACGGGATAGCTGGTAGGAGGCATCAAGACATGCTCTGGCTGAAGTAGCTCAGTGGAAGCCACGCTGCTTCTCCGCTGAGATGGCGGGGTAGCTTCGGGGGAAGCTTCGGCAGGTCGTTTGCTGCGATCTGCTGCTTCTCGTTCCCCTTCTCGTTCCTCTAGCCCCATTACCCTTTTGTGCAGTGCCTGCAGTTGGCCCTGCTCCAGTTTCTTCCTCCTCTCATGGGTTTTGTAACCCCCTGCGTCCGGAAAACCAACCTTCCACGGAATGGAGCCTGGCGTGCCTCGTGTACATCGGGGTGCTCGAGATTCCAGCGGGCCATTGTGAGCTCGTCCTTCTCCCTGTCTCGAGCGAACGTCCCTCGCTGCGCTGCATCAATATAGTGTCGAAGGTTCTTGGTGGTATTTGCGTTGCTCGTCCGTCAATGGCACTTCCACGATCTGAGGTCCAAGGTTCCGCCAGCCCGAAGAACCAAGTCCGCAGCGGATGCAGCGATACATTGTCTCGGTTCGATCCCTTTTCAAGCAGATCATGCTCAGCCTTGGACCACTTAGGCCGGGCTTTGAGGTAGCCACCTGACCCCGTGCGATGGTGAAGCATCTTCTTCGTAGCATTTTGCTTGTTTGTCGCCGACATCTTCTTACTCTTTTCCGATGTCTTGTGGGCCACAAATGCGGGCCAGTGATCTTTGATCTTCTCATATTTGCCGATGAATTCTGGTGTCTTTTTAATGTAAACAAACTTGTTCATCTCTTTCCTCCACCTCCTAAATAGGGTTGCCATCTTTTTAAGAGCACAAGACTTGATTAATTGCTCTTTAACTCGCTTCTCCGGATCCTCCTCTGGCGGTAGGGTGAAATTTGCCTTCAGCTGAGTCCAAAGATCTTCTTTCTGCATATCATTGACATAAGACACCTCACGGTCTTCCTCCTTAGGCTTATACCATTGTTGGATGCTGATCGGGATCTTGTCCCTAACAAGAACCCTGCACTGAGCAGAAAATGCGCGCTTTGTCCGGATGGGTTCAATCGGTTCGCCGTCAGGCGCGATTTCTATGATCTCGAACTTTTCATCCGAGCTCAACTTTTTCTTCGGACGTCGTCTCCTTACCAAAGTTGTGCTCGATTCGGAGGGCTAGAAATTATAAGGAAGAAAGACGAGAGTAATTAATATGTGTACATATACCAAAACAATGGATGCATCAATTAACTAGTCAGCACGGGCTTAACTAATATATATATACTGGCGGACTCGGTTCGGTCACGGAGCGATCAAGACGGTCTCCTTCTTGTACCTCCATTGTGTCATCGGAGCCATCATTAACATAGTCCTCTTCTTGTACCGGCATTAATGGGCCGAAGCCATCATGAACATAGCCCTCTTCTTCACCCAGTCCTTCCTGACCATCGGTGTCGTTGAGAAATGACGCAACTTCATCATTTCCTTGTGCGATTATGTCCCCCAACATCGCTTCTGTTTCTTCGTCTCGGGAGTGCTCCATAGTTTCTGCAAATATTTACAACATGTCAATTATTATTATATATATATATATATATATATATATATATATATATATATATATATATATATTAGTGGCAAACGTAGAACTAGCTAGCTAATCACAATAAGGAATCATGTTAGTGGCATTGACGCTGCTTCTCTAGGGTTTGGGGTCGCCTCGACACAACGCTTCAAGGGTTTGAGGTGGCCTCGATGACAACACTCTTTTAACTTGGTAATTTTGGGTGGCCTCAGAGAGTTAATTTGTCGGGTAGGGGCGCGGCGGGAGGGTGTAGGAGACCAACATCGTTTTCTCTCTAGGGTTTGGGTGTCCTCGAGAGTTTTGGTCGAGCGAGAGGGCCGAGGGGGTGCTGCCATTGTATAAGTTTTCACGGTCGAGAGGGGGTATATATATCGACCGCCCCTCATGTCGAAGTTATCTCAAGGGGGTTATATCGACAACGACGCAACATACATATACATGGGAAAATAATGTTATCGGGGAGGGGGTATTGGTACCCCCCCTCGTGTTGAAGTTTCTTCTTTCTCCTCTATTCCTTTCTTCTTCTTCTCCTCTTCTTTTTCTTCTTCTCCTCGAGAAAGGAAAATAAGGAAAAAGAAGAAAAGAGGAAGAAGGAAGAAGGAAGAAGAAGAAGAAAAAAAAAGAAAAAAAGAGGAGAAGAAGAAAGGAATAGAGGAGAAGAACAAAAATAGAAAATAAAAATAGAAATTTTCTATTTTTCTTCTTCTCCTCTATTCCTTTCTTCTTCTCCTCTTCTTTTTCTTCTTTTTTCCTCTTCTTATTTATTTCTCCTCTTCTTCCTCTCCTCTTCTCCTTTCTTCCTCTTCTTATTTTCCTTTTTCCTCTCATTCTTTTAGTATTGCTTGTTTTAAAAAAATGTTCAAATAGAAAATTTCGAAAAAAACAAAGGTTTTGCCTAATGCATTGTTCATATGAATATACAAACATTTGCATATTCTACAATAATTAATATCACCAAAAAAATCTGTGAACAAAAAAAAATCCTAACTTTTCTAAAAATCTATCTTTTGCATATATGAAAACATTAATACACATATGAACAAAAAATACATATATGAACAAAAACATGCTCTGAAATTTTTTTTTATACATTTTGAACATCTACATACACATAGCCACATACATACACATATACATTGAACAAAAAAATTAAACTAATAAAAATGCAAAAACAGAGGCAGGCGTGGCAGCTCTGTGTGTGACTAGCGATGCGCGATGGCGACGGTGGGGGGGCGGCGAGGCGCTGGCTGTGAGGCGGGACGGGTCAGGGGCTCGAGGCGTGGGCGGCGGACGGGCGCTGGCTGGGAGGCGGGCGACGAGGACGGCGCTGGCTCGGGAAGGCGATGGCCTTGGCAGCGGCGGCGACGGCGAGGTGGAGCAACTGGCGCGTCGAGGAGGTCGGCGTCGTCGGGCCAACTGCAATGAAATTCTGAATTTTGCAAAGTGTTTGCTTATATAGCAAAGCCATTGGTCCCGGTTCGTGGAACCAACGGGACTAATGCACTTTTAGTCCCGGTTGGTGCCACCAACGGGACCAAAACCTCTTTTCGGCAGCCCAAAGGGCGGAAGCGGCGGCCTTTGGTACGGTTGGTGCCACCAACGGGACCATCTGCTTTAGTCGGTGGGTGCAACCAACCGGGACCAAAGGCCTGTCTGCCAGCGTCGGGGCCAAAGTTTAGTCCCACCTCGCTAGTTGAGAGGCGCGAAGTGGTTTATAAGCCCCTTGCCGCACCCTCTTGAGCTCCTCTCCACCGCAGCTTCGGGCCTACTTGCTATTGCTTTGCTCGATGGGCCTTCGGGCTTACTGCGGGCCTGAATCCTGGCCCATAGTAGGGTTTCTAGTCGTATTCAGGCCGTGGGGGCCCAGTTAGGAGGCATTTTTTTGTTTTTTGTTTTCTTTACTTATTGTTGCTATTTTTAATTTTTTTCCAGTTTTTTTGTTTTGTTTTCTGCATCATTTATTTTCTTTTGTTTTTTTGCTTTATTTTTCAATTCCTTTTGCTTTTAGTTTTAGGAAAATTATAAACTTTCTGTTAGTGTCATTAGTTTTCAAATTTGAAATCATTTTTTTATTTTTTGTTTTCTTTCTTGCTTTATTTATTTTATTTTGTTTCTACTTAAAACAAAATACTTATTGTTGCTATTTTTAATTATTACGAGGGCCGAACCATAAGACATTAAAGCATTTCAAATGAACTCTGAAAAAGTTGAAAGTTGCCATGGTATCATAAATTGACCCACATAGCATGTGCATGTACAAAACGGACAATGGTATCATACTCGTTAGTTACAAAGTTGGCATGGTATCGTCATAATAGTTGCGGGAGAAAGTCTTCACTTTTTCTTCGCTTGTGTCATTTGCTTATTGCGCCGTAATCATGGATAATCTTCAACGTTTATTAGGATGCTGGGGTCAGCCTTGACTTTGAAGGGAGGAATTTCATGAAACTTTTCATAATCTTCAGACATGTCTGTCTTGCCCTCCACTCCCACAATGTCCCTTTTTCCTGAAAGAACTATGTGGCGCTTTGGCTCATCGTATGATGTATTAGCTTTCTTATCTTTTCTCTTTCTCGGTCTGGTAGACATGTCCTTCACATAGATAACCTGTGCCACATCATTGGCTAGGACGAACGGTTCGTCAGTGTACCCAAGATTTTTCAGATCCATTGTTGTCATTCCGTACTGTGGGTCTACCTGTACCCCGCCTCCTGACAGATTGACCCATTTGCACTTAAACAAAGGGACCTTAAAATCATGTCCGTAGTCAAGTTCCCATATGTCCACTATGTAACCATAATATGTGTCCTTTCCCCTCTCGGTTGTTGCATCAAAGCGGACACCGCTGTTTAGGTTGGCGCTCTTTTGATCATGGTCAATCGTGTAAAATGTATTCCCATTTATCTCGTATCCTTTCCAAATCAATACAGTCAAAGATGGTCCCCTGGACAACAAGTACAGCTTATCACAAATAGTGTTGTCACCTCTGAGACGTGCTTCCAACCAACTGTTGAAAGTCCTGGTGTGTTCACATGTAATCCAGTCATCGCACTGCTCCGGGTGTTTGGAGCGCAGACAGTTCTTGTGTTCATCGACATACGGGGTCACCAAGGTAGAGTTCTGTAGAACTGTGTAGTGTGCTTGAGACCAAGAATATCCCTCCCTGCATATTATTGAGTCCCTTCCAAGCGTGTCTTTTCCAGTCAGTCTCCCCTCATACCGTGATTTAGGGAGTCCTATCTTCTTAAGGCCAGGAATAAGTCAACACAAAAGCCGATGACATCCTCTGTTTGATGGCCCATGGAGATGCTTCCTTCTGGCCTAGCGCGGTTACAGACATATTTCTTTAGGACTCCCATGAACCTCTCAAAGGGGTATATATTGTGTAGAAATACGGGGCCCAGAATGACAATCTCGTCAACTAGATGAACTAGGACGTGCGTCATGATATTGAAGAATGATGGTGGGAACACCAGCTCGAAACTGACAAGACATTGCACCACATCACTCCTTAGCCTTGGTATGATTTCTGGATCGATCGCCTTCTGAGAGATTGCATTGAGGAATGCACATAGCTTCACAATGGCTAATCGGACGTTTTCCTGTA
The DNA here is from genome assembly GCA_021437245.1 of Aegilops speltoides. Classification (NCBI taxonomy): domain Eukaryota; kingdom Viridiplantae; phylum Streptophyta; class Magnoliopsida; order Poales; family Poaceae; genus Aegilops; species Aegilops speltoides. The sequence continues at coordinate 15,985 of JAHHZJ010001346.1, forward strand.
GAAGCCCCCTCAATGCAACCGGAATCAGTTGCGTCATAATCACGTGGCAGTCATGAGACTATAGGTTTTGAAACTTTTTCTCTGCCATATTTATTATTCCTTTTATATTCGACGAGAAGCCAGTCGGGACCTTCATACTAAGCAGGCATTCAAATAAGATTTCCTTCTCTTCTTTGGTAAGAGCATAGCTGGCAGGACCTTCATACTGCTTTGGAGGCATGCCGTCTTTTTCGTGCAAACGTTGCAGGTCCTCCCGTGCCTCAGTTGTATCTTTTGTCTTCCCTGTTTACACGAAAAATAATAACAAACAACGATAGTTATAGTGTTATTATCTCACTACGCGCCAGGGGAAATAAAAAATTGCGGGCGTGCCAGTGTACTAATTACACAAATAAACATAGGGAAACATGCACTTTATTAATCTCTCATTGGAGAAACAAAATTACTAGATCCCTTTACATATGCGCTCTGTGGCCTACTAGCGCGGCCTGCCTGACTGTAGCGATTGTGGTCTCCTGGTTCCCGGGGCCTCGGAAGGCTCCCGGTTAATTACTCCCGCGGGTTACTCCACGGGATACCTCCGATTAAGCCGTATGGTCGTCTTTGTCGTCTTCGCTTCGCGTTCTCCATGCATGATGATGATGATGTGTGTGTGGGCGGCGACAGAGCCCGTGTCCTCGTCGGTACACGCGCCGCATGTAGCGTGGCCTTAGCGGTGGCCGCGCCCGCCCTCGCCGTCGTGCCTCGTCGGTCTTGACGGCGTTGTAGTTGGTGCTGGTGTAACATGGGTCGCGCTCGGCTTAGACTTCTCGATGACAAGTTGCTTTATCGGGGTGTTCAAGGGGCTACGCCTTGCGGGTGTAACGGTTCGGGAGACCGGCGTCAGTGTAAAAACTGACACGCGCTCACGTTGGCGTGGCTGGGGTGGTTGGCACCTCGTCTCGGCTAGACGCCGAGTATTCGGCGGTCCGCCAAGACAAAGGAGGCCGCTCTACGAGGTCGTGGATAGGTGACGTTGTAGAGGCCGCGTCGCCTTAGGCTGGTGCTACGCCAAGGGGTGACCTGTACGCCGGCGACGCCGTGGACCTGTTCGCCACGGTGGGTGCACCTCTCAAAGGAGGGGCCGGTCTTGTACTACGTCGCTGCAAACTCTGGCTCGGTGAAGGATTTGTACGCCACTGACCTGTTCGTCGGGGACGCGTGCCTCGTGAAGGAGGAACCGGTCTTAGATATGTGGTTGCGGATATTGTTTCCACCAAGGACCTGTACGCCGTGATGGGAAAGGCGAGTCTCGGGCTGCGCCGTCAGCGAGCTCCGGTTCCGCCATGCCGTCTCCTCCAAGAGCGTGATGCCAAAACCTGTACGCCGCAATGGGAAAGGCGGGTCTCGGGTAGCGTCGTCAGCGTGCTCCGATTCCGCCACGCCGTCTCCTCCAAGGGTGTGATGCAAAATTTGTACGCCGGTGTACCCTTTGCCATGAACCTATTCACTGTGGCTCTGTTCGTCGCCATTTGTGTGTCGCGACCTGTACGCCATGGGGTGTTCGGCGAAGACGATGAAAGCCGCCACGGTAGGGCGCCGGGGGTAGCGGTTAGGCTGCGTCGTTGGCGAGCTCCGGCTGCTCCCAAGTCATCTCGGGCGAAGAACATGATACCTGAAACTAAAGTCTTGCGTAGGCAAAGTTTCGGCAGCGTCGGTGCGGCTTTCTTGGTTGGCGATGATTTGGTGCTCGATACATGCTTGCGAGAAAACGATCGGCATGGTTGCCTCGTCGCTGATGCACGCGCTCCTCGCGTACGGCGCCGGCTAGGCTACCTCCCTCCCGGACGTCCACTCCAGAAGACGGCCGAGGTTGCGTCGATCTCCCGGCTGGTGCGTGATGCTCTTCTCCTGATGGTTGAGACGTGCTGCGGTGGATGGATCTCCTGGCGGCTCCGTGGGTGCTCCCTGCCTGAGTGCTTCGTCCGTCCCCTTGCAAGACCTGTTCATCTCCCATCAGGGTAACCTGTAAATTGAGCACTAGATGGAATATTTCTCCTTTTGACTTGGCCATTTGAGACTGCATGGCGTGCTCAACTTTTATCACTTCTTTGCTTGCGGACACGACGGCGATGCCATGCGCAAAACCTGTCCGTCACCTGTTCGTGTAGACAGCCTAGCGGCCGCGCGGCCGTATCCGCCCCCTCCGTGTGTATCTTGAGAGCGGCCTTGTGGCCAGCCGTCTCCCCCTCGCCGTGAATGAATGAGACGTTGGCCTTTTATAATGGGAAGCTAGGGCAGCAGCCAGAAGATCAGAAATCCACGGAGCGCCGCAGCGAGCTGTTGGGCACCGGCCGATCCTTCCGTGGGCGTTCGCTTTATCTCGCTGCATGGACTGAGTTAGGTTCGACATGCAACTCACCTGGCGTGATTATCCTTTTGATTACACTAGTAAGCTTGCACGTGCAATGCACGTCTAAATTAACATACAATATATCAAATATCTGTAGTTCTAAAAAAACGATCAAAGCTATTCTCAAACATAATTAAATGAAAATACGATCTAGCGTGATGAATAAGGATTATCTGAGGAGACAAGTACATCCTTGTTCAAAATATTCTTGGGATATCAACTTAATTATTTGAAGTGTATTGTTTGATTATTACACAAAATGAACAGATACTTTGAATAGTGGGCAAAAAGGGATCTTCGGACATCAAACAAGGTTTCTGAGTCGACCAAAACAAAAATTCACAAACTAAGATAACATCATCCATTAGCTGTCATAAAACATGTAATCACTTCTCCTATTTCTCTGCATCGACAACCTCTTCACCCGGGCTCCCAACTGGTGCTGGTTCATCATCTTGACACGGAGCTCATCGTATGCATGTGCTTCTCGCCGCCGCGGGTGATGGGCATGTAATCGCCCTGGACCCTGGATGACTGTAGCAGGCTCCTCTATTGCAATCGAATCACCACTCTTGGAGAAAGAGAGGTGTAAACACGGAGAAAAAGAAACAAACCCATACTTGCAGGCACACCTTGGGAAGATCAAGCTTTCAGCTTGCCCTTGTATCTTGAGCCTTCTCGACATCAGACTGCATAACCTCTAGGGGCATGTTCTTGCCACGGTGGTCCATGAAAATGTCAATGGTCAGAACAATCTTCTTTGGGATGCCCACAATCACCATTTACAATATATAAACATCAACAGATAATAAAAGATATCTCTATAATTAGCTGGTATCTCAACATATAATCCATAATTGATGTGAGTTTAGAAAGGCACGTGCAGAAAAAATTCATAACTGATGTGAATCATTTTCATCAAAGCTATTTCTTTGGCCATATCATTTACCATGTTCCGCGGGTAGAAAAATCCACAAGGATACAATTTAGCTGGTTATATGATTTGGAGATTCCCCAACAGCAAATTACATCCTACATACACGTGTACCATTAAATTCTAATAGTAATAGTGAACAAGCAATGCACTTGTTGACTCCCTCACAAGCATAGAAGAAACCTCGCAAACAATGGACATGTGAACTAATGCAACTGATTGTTTTCTCATGTCACAACTTTTAAAAGGTAACATGGTAACACAAAACACATCTTTCTATGATTAAATGAATTAAAATTATAACCGTGTCTTGGTATCGAATACCATAAGCACTGGTACAATTCAGTAATCCGAGGAACACAATCTAAAACAACAGTAACATCTAGTTAGTTGGGGCAATCATGCCAACGAACTTCATTGGTTTTGCCGGTGTGATAGCCATGAAAATTTGATCCTTTTCAAATACGTACATATGACATCTTCCAAGGAAGTAATTAGTTATGTACATATGACATCTTCCAAGGAAATAATGCAATGCGTGTCTTTCATATAAAATTCACAATTTTAGTAATCTTGCATGTACAATGTATGCCTCACGATTGATATGCATTCAATAAAAACAATACAAGCTGACTAATAATAGACTGATTGTACTTGTTATACAGAAACTAAACTGGAATTAATGACTGCTCCTAGAATTCCACCATTCTACCAATGTTACCCGCAGCTGGAGTAATTCTTATTCCAAATAACACCACCGTAACTGAAGGAATCAACAAACTAAACGCTAGAATATCAAAGGACAATAAGATCAGTCCTTCTCTGAAGCTCGCATGACAGAAATGCCAACTTCTAACCTAGTTGAAAGATAGTATACATGGTACATCCTCCTAAATAAAATAGATCGACATCGTTGCGTCTAATATGCAATAAATTATGCACCAAACAGAATCCAATAAATCCAATAAATCTAATCTTCGTGCTTCTATATATAGTTTTTTAGATTTAGGAGGAGAAATATTTCAGGTGGATAGTTAGAAGACACGCATTAGAACTGCATTTGCTCAATCGTTGAGTGAAACCTTTGTTGTTACCTCTACTCCCAAGAAAAGAAAAACAGATTATAAGTAATCTGGATGTGGCATCAATAGCATAGCTGGAAAGTATATATAGATGCAATTGTTCAAGACTGGCTAACCATTTTGCATTGAAGTTTGCAAATAAATCATTTCCATATTTGAAGAAGCGGACTTGTAAACCTCTGAACCAGGAAGGGATATTTCTTTAAGATTTAACAATAGCAGCAGAAACCCTGCACCGAAGGAACAATTCTAATGCACTGAGATAAACAATTCCGATGTACTTGTTCATATGAAGGTGATTGAGTAGATAGAGCAACACAGACAACAGTAAGTATACCTCTTCTCAGTCTCCACTTTGGAGCCTAGTTACTTTCGAGACAATATATGCATCAATTCAGAATCCTTCATCGTATAAACCTGGTATCAAGAAGAAAGGCAACAATAAGCATACCTCTTCTCAAGCTGCACTTCGTAGCCTAGATTCTTCATCAATGTCAATTAGAGAACTGAAGCAATATACATTGGCATTCCAAGAAGAAAGGGAACAATACCAGCAACAAATACGCCATACACCTGAGAGCTATCAGCATCCATGTGACCTTGAAACTGCATAAGGAAATATCATGGCAGAAGTTTTATATTGTCTGATAGGACACAACAACCATGTATCTTTTTAAGAAATTTGATAATCAGCTTCTAAACAAATTATCTTGCTAGTTGCAAAACATCCTTCAGCATCATCTTTGTATTATTATGTAGGAAAGCTCCCTACTTTATATTAGCCTAACAAACCTGCCGAAGCTAGCTGCAAAACAACACAAAAAAAAATCAGTATTAGAGGGAGATGTGCAATATGCGTACAGGGATGAAATAATAGGATGCATTGACATGGACGGAGAACAAAGTTGTGTTATCCCCCCAAGACATTTCTACACAATGTTTGGTGTTTTTCCGTCAGAACGTCATGAGCCTATGAGCATGCAGTGTGTGTCAACAGTTCCAACCAGGAAGTGCAGTCTTGATTTGAAAAACAACACACGTCTCAGTACCTGTAGTTGATTGAGAACAAAAACAACAGAAAGAAGAGATTGAGAGGGAGGGAGATGTCAGGGGCAGACATGTGTGGAGGAGACAAGAGGGCGTCGCAGGGAGCTCGGCGACGGCGTGGAGGAGACCGCTGCACCACACCGCGCGCCTCACATGCGCGTCCTCGCTCGCCGGCGGCCGACAGCTCCACGTCCATCCGAATCCCCAGCGGCGGCCACCTTGCAGAGGACAGAGCAGTTGATCTCCTGCCGGGCAGGCGTGGCGGTGCGGATGAGTTGAGGGGTGCGGCGGCGAGGCAAGGGGCGAGCGGCGGCCATTGCGGATCTTGAACAGGAAGGGAGCTAACGGCAGAGGGCTCCGCGGCGCCGAGTCACGGGCACACGCGTGGCTCGTTCGCCGGCGGGCGCGATGCAAGGTGCGAGCGGCGGCGCGAGGAGATGTAGATGGGGATGAATAGGATTGAGGCGCAGTTATGTCTCTTTTTTTTTGGCGTGGCGTGGGGCTGAATAAGTGCGGACGACGCGGATGGCAGAGTTTCGTCTGCCCACTCAAATTGCTAAACGTACTTATCTCCGGATTAGTTGTTGTTTTAACGGTTAGATACAAATATGTGGGTCTGATCGTGAGGTTGTAATTATGCTCTGTTGTTTTGTGTGCATTAGACGGGGTGGACTTAAGAAAGATAAAGTTTGCTTGTTTTATAGTAGTATAGATAAGCATGAGTGCCAACTAATTAGTACTAGCCAGCCACCCGGCCATGCATGGTTGTGTGCTACAAGTACTCACGCCCTCGCTGACTCTTTCTTTGGTTAATTAACTCATTATTCCTCCGGCCATATAAGACCTACATCGACCAGGGCATGGGCTGCATCCTATCAAGCCCACTTAATTAAGCCAAGGAGATTAACACAAATATTTGAGCAAAATATGCATATATGGCATCCTCAATAGCTCTCTACAGTGTATATACTATTGATTCGTACTATTACCAAATCTTTTGTATGGCACGTGGGGTAAGTAAATAAGTGACAAAATCTCGTCAAACATTCCCATACACGCCCAAGAAACCTAACAGGTTCACACAAACACGTGCATCACGTCGATCGAAAAGCGGACCTCTAGGTCTTTCCAGTTGGGTAGATCCCAAAATATAGATTTCTTCTTCCACATGGGTGCGTGTCCCCCAGCGTCACTCGGAACAGCTAGTCCGCCGGGACCCTTTCCAAAGATTACGTGTAAATCATTGATCATAGCAAGTACGTGATCACCGGTATGCATGGCGGACTTCTTCCGGTGATCTGCCTCGCCTTTGAAATGCTTGCCTTTCTTTCGACATTGATGGTTGGTCGGAAGAAATCGACGACGGCCCAGGTACACATTCTTCCTGCAGCTTGTCAGGTATATACTATCGGTGTCAAGTAAACAGTGCGTACATGCGTGGTATCCCTTGTTTGTCTGTCCTGAAAGGTTACTGAGAGCGGGCCAATCGTTGATGGTCACGAGCAGCAAGACCTTTACGTTAAATTCCTCCTGTTTGTGCTCATCCCACGTACGTGCACCGTTTTCATTCCACAGTTGTAAAAGTTCTTCAACTAATGGCCTTAGGTAGACATCAATGTTGTTGCCGGGTTGCTTAGGGCCTTGGATGAGAACTGGCATAATAATGAACTTCCGCTTCATGCACATCCAAAGAGGAAGGTTATACATACATAGAGTCACGGGCCAGGTGTTGTGATTGCTGCTCTGCTCCCCGAAAGGATTAATGCCATCCGCGCTTAAAGCAAACCATACGTTCCTTGGCTCACTTGCAAACTCATCCCAGTACTTTCTCTCGATTTTTCTCCCATGCGACCCGTCGCGGGTGCTCTCAACTTCCGTCTTTCTTACGGTCCTCACTGTGCCATCGCATCAACTTGGCATGCTCTCCGTTTCGAGCAGACGTTTCAACCGTGGTATTATAGGAGCATACCACATCACCTTCGCAGAACCCTCTTCTGGGGGCTCGCCGTCAACATCACCAGGTCATCTCGTCGATCTTATACCGTAATGCACCGCATACCGGGCATGCGTTCAGATCCTTATGCGCACCATGTAGAGGATGCAGTCATTAGGGCATGCATGTATCTTTCGCACCTCCAATCCTAGAGGGCATCGACCTTCTTTGCTGCGTATGTCTTTGTCGGGCAATTCGTTATCCTTTGGAAGCTTCTTCTTCAATATTTTCAGTAGATTCTCAAATCCTTTCTCAGGCACAGCATTCTCTGCCTTCCACTGCAGCAATTCCAGTACGGTACCGAGCTTTGTGTTGCCATCTTTGCAATTGGGGTACAACCCTTTTTTGTGGTCCTCTAACATGCGATCGAACTTCAGCTTCTCCTTTTGACTTTCGCATTGTGTCCTTGCATCGACAATGACCCGATGGAGATCATCATCATCGGGCACATCGTCTGGTTCCTCTTGATCTTCAGCAGCTTCGCCCGTTGCAGCATCATCGTGCACATCGTCTGGTTCCTCTTGATGTTCAGTAGCATCACCGTATTCAGGGGGCACATAGTTGTCATCGTACTCTTCTTCTTCGCCGTCTTCCATCATAACCCCTATTTCTCCGTGCCTCGTCCAAACATTATAGTGTGGCATGAAACCCTTGTAAAGCAGGTGGGTGTGGAGGATTTTCCGGTCAGAGTAAGACTTCGTATTCCCACATATAGGGCATGGACAACACATAAAACCATTCTGCTTGTTTGCCTCAGCTACTTCGAGAAAATCATGCACGCCCTTAATGTACTGGGAGGTGTGTCTTGAACCGTACATCCATTGCCGGTTCATCTGCGTGCATTATATATAATTAAGTGTGTCAAAAATTATTACAGAACATCATGAATAGATAATTAAGTGACCAAATTAATAGAAGTTCCTCATCACATTAAAACCAAAGGAGCAAAAGGAGAAATCCGCCCAAGGAGGGGCTCGCGTCTGATTAGCTAGTTGGTGAGGTAATAGCTTACCAAGGCGATGATCAGTAGCTGGTCCGAGAGGATGATCAGCCACACTGGGACCGAGACACGGCCCAGACTCCTACGGAGGCAGCGGGGGAATTTTCCGCAATGGGCGAAAGCCTGACGGAGCAATGCCGCGTGGAGGTGGAAGGCCTACGGGTCGTCAACTTCTTTTCTCGGAGAAGAAACAATGACGGTATCTGAGGAATAAGCATAAATTCCTTTTTTCCTTTTCTTTTTTGTCCAGAATTGAACAAAAAAGAAATTCTGGAAGACATACATAGTCCTCATGCATCTAACAACATAAAGCTCTACAGAGCATCTAAATTAATTAAACCATACACTGAAACTATGTAAAACATTTCAATGCGAAAACAAATGCGATCATAATCGCAACCAATGTAACAACTGATCCAACGGCATAATGATACGAAGTCTCGGTATGAATGGCATATTTTCTAATCTTTCTAATCTTCAAGCGCATTGCATCCATCTTGATCTTGTGATCATCGACGACATCCGCAACATGCAACTCCAATATCATCTTCTCCTCCTCAATTTTTCTAATATTTTCCTTCAACAAATTGTTTTCTTCTTCAACTAAATTTAACCTCTCGACAATAGGGTCGGTTGGAATTTCCGGTTCAACAACCTCCTAGATAAATAAAATCTATGTCACGTTGGTCGGCATAATTGTCATAAACAATAAATGAACCAATAGTTATGAAAAGATAATATATACCACATCCAAATCATAGACAGGACGAGGGCCGATGGGGACGGATACCAAAACCATCGCACTATATAAGATGCAATATTAAAAGTAAGAAAATTATACAAGTATCTGTATAAACATACAAGTAAGAATTTTTTTTCCTTTCAGAAAGAAGATAAGAACAAGAGGCTCACCACGGTGGTGCCGGCGACGAGATCGGCGCGGGCGATCGATGGCGGTGAAGACGGGGACGGGACGTGACGGCCCGCTAAACCTAGACAAATATTGAGGAAAATGGAGCTTGGAGGTCGAGCTTGGAGAGGAGAAAGCTTAAGTAGTGTGGCTCGGGCATTCCATCGAACACCTCGTGTGCATAGGAGGTGAGCTAGAGCACCACAAAGCTCTCCCCTCGCCGGCCACGAAAAACAGAGCAGTGGGAGTGCTCTGCTCGCGGGCGAGGGTATATATAGGTAACTAATTGGTCCCGGTTCGTGGCCAGAACCGGGACTAAAGGGCAGCCTTTGGTCCCGGTTAAAGCCACCAACCGGGACCAATGATGGTGGGCCAGGAGCGAGGCCCATTAATTGGTCCCAGTTCGTCCCACCAACCGGGACCAATAGGTCCAGTCGAACCGGGACCAATGGCCCACGTGGCCCGGCCGGCCCCCGTGGCTCACGAACCGGGTCCAATGTCCCCATTGGTCCCGGTTCTGGATTGAACCGGGTCTAATGGGCTGGCCCGACCTGGACCATTGCCCTCTTTTCTACTAGTGCCCTCTCGCATCTACGACGGCATTGTCCACCCTAGAGCCTTTTGTAGCCAGGTACAATCCGCCCCCTATAGACGACCTCCATGGCGGACACCACGCTCGGCAGGTGTTCGGTCAGATGTCATTGAGCTTATTTTTTGAACGCTATGTCATTTTCTAGAGTACAAAGTATGGAAGCTACTCGACCATGAATGATGTCTTGTTGTGCGATGCGTGGTTGGTCGTATCCGCATATTTTGTAGGCAAAAGCAGAGAAGGGACCTTTTGGCACCAAGTGCATGAATCATTTCATGCATGAAAGCACATTGCGCCTTATGACATGTACACCATTCAACAACGCAATGTGAGGTCGTTATCGTATCGCTGGTATGCTATCCAGACCAACATCACCAAGTTTTGTAACGTGGTTCTTCAGCTGGAGGCAAGGTGGCCATTGCACATGGCAGAGGACGAGATCGTAAGTTTTGCTTCCTCTTGCGCAACTTGTTGATTGATTCGTTCACTCAATGTTGTTGTACACATAATATAGCCCGCACACGCTGCTATGTTGTACCACAGGACAAAGGGACGGCCATTTATGTACACTCACTGTTGGATGAAACTGAAGGGGGTTATGTTTGGGAGGACATGATCCGTTGATGAAAAACTTATTGGACATGTGCTTAACCTAATCGAATTTAATACATTGTTGTACTAGACTTAATTTGCATGCTATATATGAATGATTTATGCTATTTTCTATCCGAACTTTGATAAACATCGGCCGGTTTACAAGAATTTTGTCCAGTTAGTTTAAATGGGGGTTGAAATATATGCAGGCAGTGTTGGATGGTGGCCTTCCGTATTTGTGTCTAAGGAAGAAATTTGCGGGTCGTTGTTCGAGATGCCCTAAGGAAGAAATTTGCACTAACATGGACCTGGAATGAACGTGTCGCGTACTGATCCCTGGGCACCTAGCTCGGCCTAAGATCACACGATCACAGTCACAACTATTATACGCAACCATCTTCTACAACACCCTCACTCTTCCTTACCTCTTCATCTGCCATGCGCTCTGTTTGCATCGCCACCATGTTGAATCGCTCGATCTACCAGACCCCATGCATATAGTTGGTACTCTAATCTCGCTTGAACCAATTGATAGCCGATGTCATCAGCACATGCACACCCCTCACCTAAAAGCACTGCCATTGCGCACGTGGAGTGATGTCAATAGAGGTGGGCACCGTGTTGTCTTTGTGGTGTGTCATGCCCGAGCCGCGACCATGTTGTACTCCTGATAGAAAGTTTTGTGCAACTATGGCACTGGTTTGTATTTCAAGTACGAGTGGGTCAACCGGGTGTGAAACTTCAATACAATTTTGAGAACTTTTAGGTTATATCTCCAAAACCACAACCTCATCGAGGAGTTAGTTTCCTCCTCCAATAACCGCCACTGCCCGTGAGCTTGCTGCCTCGGCCGATTTTGCCACCCCCAAGTCGTTGATGGCCTTCCCATGCCTCTTCACCGCAGACATCATCCTATGTGTCCTCCCCACCACCTACCGACCCTTGTCATGACATTCAAGAGCTGCCACCCCGTCTACTCCGAGCTCCAACTCGTGCCCTGCCACCCACCCTCATCCGCCCACCTCGCCCAACCTTTGTGGCAATTACACCGTTGCGCCGACATTGAGGAAGCATGCCAATCCCGCGTGGTTACCCATATGGGCCAAGGTAACCTCTGACTTCTACGAGTGTGACGAACCTTTGGTAGTATATCCAAATGAGTAACCTAAATTCAATCTTTCCCTACCAAAATTTCAGTACGATGTCAACTTCAGTGGCATCGTTAGGTATCATGACCATTGGAGCATTCTCCGAGTGTGTTTGCAACGATGGAACTGCCATTGGAGGAGGATTTTGTGCCCTAGGAGGGCATTAAAGGTTGCGAGTATGTGAAAAATGGCTTGACGGCAGGCAAAAGATGTTATCTGAGATATTGCAATAGAAACAACAAGTTTGAGAGGAGAATCAATGAAATTGATTTTGAAACCCAGACATGGCAACAAGATAGGAGAATGAGAGGGAACAAACACAAAGAGCAACTGAATTGAAGGGTTATGATGCTTGAATTAGGTGCTTCACTATAGTTATAGTTGTTTCTCAACATGTATATTTTAATTGTTAGCAAATGGTGTTTGTAATGTAGGTGGTGACTAAATGCATGTTGTTCAACTTTAATTTTAATGCAAATAATTTCTATGGGGAGCAACTTTTGAGGATCAATTAGAATGCAGCCTCCAAAAACCGAGAATTTTTGGGGAGTTAGATTTTGGGAGTTGGTTTTAGGAGTTTAAGTTTGTAAGGTCGATTAGAGATGCCCCTCAATTGCTTCAGACCTTCCGATCTTCTCTCCTAGAAAACAAAAGATGTGGTCGCCAGCAATATGATCAGATCTGCCTCGGAACAAGATGATGTATGGGCCAAGCACCACCTCCCACGTCAGTATGATCTTCAAGGGCATCCCAAAGTTTGTATTGTTGTCATCTTACCTTCAAAATGGAAATTGAGAATATGATAATTATAGCTCAAAGGAAATCATATGTAGCTCTACATGGCTGCCTAGATTCTCTCTTCGAAACCCGTATCTCACCTTTGTTGTATTTTAAGAGAGTGGGTTGTCAAGACTAGTACTTTTAAGGAAAGTTTTTGCAGCCGGTGCGCCGGCTGAAGGCTGCGCCGGACTCGCGCAAGCCACAGGATCGATCCAAATCCTATGGCGCACAACTAACCCCTCGTGATGCACAAGCTAGTCAGGCCACAACTTTTTTTAGAATCAATTAGGCCAGGTCTAGGACCCACCCACGCACCCCATCGCTCACTTTCTTTCCTTATCGATGACCACCGATTCATTGTAGACTTTTTCTGCCTTCTTCATGCGTCTCTCCTCTCTCTCCTGTTCATCTGCTACCTCGCACCGCATCGCCAGCAATGGCCGTCCGACCACCTCCCTGACCGATGACGAGAATTTGCTGGAACCGGCTGATTGATTTTTGTTGGAAGAACCATGGCCGCGTTGTTGCATAGATGAACCATGCATGCCAAATAAATGATGGAACAGATGAACATAACTTTTGTTGAACTGTTTGACACGAGAAAAACATCTAAAACTCCGGGAAAATGGGAAGGGGAGTGTGTTTCTCTCAGACGCCGGGGAAGGAAAACTGAGTATGCGTGCGTGCCAGTGTACCATAGTACACAAAGAAAAAGAGATACGGGAACATGTATTTCATTAGTCTCATTGGAGAAATAAAATTACAATATCCCATGAAAAAAGGTGCGCTCTGTGGCCTACTAGCACGGCCAAGCTGGCTGTGGAGATTGTGTGATCTCCTGGTTCCCGGGGCCTCGGAAGGCTCCCGGTTAATTACTCCCGCGGGTTGCTTCACGGGATACCTCCGACTGTGCTGTGTGGCCGTCTTCATCATCTTGGCTTCACGTTCTCCATGCATAATGATGGTCATGTGTGTGTGGGCGGCGGCAGAGCCCGTGTCCTCGTCGGTACACGCGCCACAAGTAGAGTGGCCTTTGCGGTGGCCGCGCCTGCCCTCGCCGTCGTGCCTCGTCGGTCTTGGCGGCGTTAGAGGAGTTGTTGTTGGGGTAGCATGGATCACGCTCGGCTCGGACTTCTCGACGACCAGTAGCTTCTCAGGGTGCGCAAGGGGCTACGTCTTACGGGAGTAATTGTCGGTGGAGACTAGCGCCGGTGATGACCGTCACGCTGCTCGCGCCAGCATGGCCTGGGTGGTCGACACCTCGTCCCAGCCAGACGTCGACTCCACGGCAGTCGGCGTCGTCTCACGATCGAGTTCGGAGAGGAGCAGTGTTGTCGTTGAAGTCGCCTCCCCTCACCGTCGCATCTTGTCTTCAGACCAGATAGACATACTTCTCTTCATCCCCCGGCGATCAAGGCGCGGGCATCGCCCTGGTGTGGCACCATCTTCTAAGAAGGCCACAAACCGCCACGTGGTCGACATCGGCTTCTTCCTGCTCGGATGACGACAACGAACTAAATGTCTTCATCTCCTCTAAGCGCTCGATGTAGACGATGGTGATGATGTCGCAGCACGTAGGAGAGCTTGGTCACGAGTCATCTCGTGTGAGGGCTCCGATGGCTTTTCTAGTCGACGAAAGGTTGACAAACGTGCCACCCTGCCATCAAATGACCACGTGCATGGCACATGCACGCGCAATGGCCACTTCGTGGTGCACATCAACGCGTTCAGGAGCGCAGCAACACATAGATGATTTCACCGGCAAGAGGTAGACTAGAAACTTAGCGACAAGGCTAGACCGTCTCCAGTGATGGCCAGCCGACGATTAGTCTTCATGCGTGCACTGGTGCTGGGCCTTATAGGTGCATCTGTACGTAGTGTACTCCGTCTCACGATGTTCAGCTGCTCTCCAGTACCCAGCGATGGTACTCGGGAGGATGGCACTATCCAGTCCCGCCGAGGTGTGGGAGAGGCGCTGCGCCGGCATCAAAGTTAGGCCTCGTCATCCGCGACCAAGACACAGGGCAGCATGGTATGGTGTGTTCCGCGGCTTTGTCCTTCAGGGCACCAAGCTACCTGCTGAACGAACTGCTGCTGTAGGAAACGATCCTGATCAAAAAAATTGCTTCCTTGGAAACGTACATTTGATTTATTTTTTGGGGGGAATAAAAGCAGCCTATTGCATTTGGTGCCTTTCGGCTCATGCGGCCCATTCAAGCAAAAAGGAAAAGGTGACGCACACGCGGCCCAACCCTGCACACCCCCGTCGTCTCCACTTCACTTCCCAGCTCCGCCGCCGCATCTCGCAGCTGCGCACGCCCCAAACCCTCGCTAACTGGCTGTAGCAGATGGCAGCCGACGCTCTCGCCGCCCCTTGCTCCGATTCTGCAGTTTGACAGCAAGCGCCTGGTAGGTCCTCTCTCTTTCCTCACGCTTCCCTCGCCGCCGGGATGAATCTCTAACCGTCCCGGCTGGATCTAGCGCAGATCGTAGTCCTCGTCTCCAGGCACGGCGATGGCGCGCGGCTCCAAAAAGAAGAAGAAATGCGGCGTGAAGAGGAGCGACCCGACGGCGAAGCTCACCGACGACCTCCTGGTCGAGATCATCTCGCGCGTGCCCTACAAGTCCACCTGCTGCTGCAAATGCGTCTCCACGCGCTGGCGCGATCTCTTCTCCCACCCCGACCACCGCAAGAAGATGCCCCAGTCTCTCGCCGGCTTCTTCTACCAAGGTTACAACAGAGACCGCTTCCCCAGGAGGGCTCGTTATTTTACAAATGCGTCACAAAAATTCTATCGTCCTGGCGATCCTGTGATCAATCCTTTCATCGATCCTTCCCTCTCGTTTCTCCCCAATTACGAGAGCCTTGACATAGTGGACGGCTGCAATGGCCTCCTCCTCTGCCGCTGCTGGAAGGCGACTGATCCCAAGACATTGGAATACATTGTGTGCAATCCCGCCACTGAGAAATGGGCGGTCGTGCCAGCCACTGATTGGTCCTGCAAGGCATGTGTTCCTCGCCTGGGATTCGACCCCGCCGTCTCCTCACACTTCCATGTATTCGAGTTCATAGATCAAAATTCGTGGGGTATAGATGATGCCAACCTAAGACATTGGGAATACTGCATTGAAAGGTTGGTGATTTATTCGTCCAAGGCTGGAACTTGGAAGTATCAAATAGCTGAGTTCGATTCATTTGAGATGCCCGAGAATGCGACCAGCACATTTTTAAACGGGATCATGCATTTAGCTGTCTATGATAATGTAATGGTAGCCGTTGATGTGGAAGGAGATAATTGGTGGTGTGTTTACATTCCTATGACAACACCTTGTGTTCGTACCGGTGATGTATTTCGATCACAGGGGCAGTTGTACTTTGCAAATAGTACTACTGAATCTGATGATAGTGAACTTGATGTCTGGGTTCTTGAGGACTACCGTACTTCAAAATGGACTTTGAAGCACAATGTCAGCCACTTGCAGTTGCTTGGAAGGAAGTATTTATCGTATGCGGATCGGTATACTATTATTTCAATCCATCCAGAACACAATTTGGTTTTTATAGTATGTGGAGATGAGAATGCACTAATGTCATATGACATGGATTCCACGAAGCGGTGTATTATACGCCGACTTGGATGGGATTGCAGGCCTCCTTATGTTCCATATGTTCCATTGTTCGCAGAGTCAGTTGGAGATGGGCACTAGAAGTCTTACTTAAGTAATGCATCTTCACATATGTCTTTCCTGATGATATTGGAGCTAGGTATTGCATACAAGCAACAGTGACTTGGTACATCTTTATGGAGTTCTGGTACTTTTTGTTGGACTGCATGTATTTAGTCAACTTATAGTAACTCTGTTTGTGGTTGTTATATGTATTACCTCCCGGTGATGAAGGAATGTTTCTCATAATTAGATACCGTTGTTAGGGATGTACAACTTGGTAGTTCAAGCTGTATTTATTTTATTTTGTTCTCAATATCCAGCCTGGATTTAAGACGTGGAATGGCGAAGCCTGCTGTTGTGTTGCATTTGCATGCAAACAACTAAAAAACGCCTCTCTTTTTGTGCCTGCTGCCCAAGATGCATTCTGTGGGCGAGCATTGCTTGCCCTGGATATATTGTTGGATAGATTCCTTGAACTCGCTACTGCACTTCAGAGGTGCTGTACTGGGATACTATATCACAAGTCAAATACTATGGCTTGTAGGATATGCTGCTAGCTATGTAGCTACGGTTCCTGTTGATATTTTCTCTTGGTTTCCCTCGCTTGGCTCTCGCTACTGGGCGAGCTCTAGATTGATTAACAAAAATGCTCTTAATAACATGATCTAGTTTGCCTCACTGTGATCGTTTTGTTTGAAGAATTATTAATGTCTTTGTTTGGGTTGCTTCTTTTTTTCTTGCTTGTGGATAACATATGTATTGCAACTTCTGTATGCAAATGTTTGTTTGTGGACTTGTATATGCAGAATCCTAGTCCTGAACACCTGATACATACATGGATCCTTAGTCTTCTTTGTCATGCTTGACTGCCTGAAATCTGAATCCCATTATTTCAATGCCTAACAATATGGCTTGGAAGCAGTTTTCAATCTCCTCCCAATGGTGAAATGATCTATATGCATGTAAGGTATGTTACTCATAATTAGATAATCTTGTCAAGATGTACAACTTGAATCACACCCTACGCCGAGAGCCAGAAACACTCGGCAAAGGACCTAAAACCCTCGGCAAAGGCTTTGCCAATAGTTGCACTTGGCAAAGGCCACCTGGCGTTCACCTCTCAGGCTAACAGGAATTTGCCGAGAGCCAAACACGGACACTCGGCAAAGAGTTTGCCCAGAGCCAAACAATGCCTCTCGGCAAAATAAAGTGACTTCACAGCCACTGGTTCCGTCAGCTTTTTGCCGAGAGCCACGCTCGGCAAAACTGCCACAGCCAACTGCCATCTACTCCCAGCCTTTGGTAGTTCAAACTAGATTTATGTCCTTTGTAGACTGAAATTTTTCTTGTATACCAGTTCTTCAGATTTGTAGTGAACCATGCCTTCCAAGAAGACTTTTTATGGTGTCAGCTGGTTCCAAATACATGTGATACGCGACTTTAAAAATATTTGTTCACGGCCGTAAAAATATACGTGTTACGCGACTTTAAAAATTTGTCAGTGAAGAATGATTAATTTGATTTTTTTTGTGATTTGCGAACATTTTTAAATGAATATTTGTTATTCATGACTTTTAAAAAAATGTTCGCGAAGGATAAATGAAAAGATATTTATTAAAAATATTTGTGATTCGTGACTTTAAATTTGAAAATGTCCGCATCCGATAAATTTGAAAAATTCCATGAACGATAAATTTGAATAATATTTGTTCACAATTTTAAAAAGTATTCATGAACAATACATTTGAAAATGTTCACGAACGGTAAATAAAATAAAAATCAAGCCGGTGCATTGTTGACTGAGGCACTATTTATCGCGTATGAAAAACTGTTCGCCGATGCATTGTTCACCAGTGTCCGTTACCCAATGGCCCCTCTATCCGGCATGTCACGGTCAACGGCATCAGCTGACCAGTTAGATGGGGTCAAGCAGATGTTGGACCTGAATGACACACTTACTATACTTCAAGGACCTGAATGATGATTTTCATAGTTTGAGGACCTACGTAACACCCCTGAAATAGTTCGAGGACCTACAGTGCACTTCACTCCAAAACATTAAGCTACCTATCACAACTGTAGAACACGCTGAGACAATACTAACTCATTATACGACCAGTGTTTCATTTGTCACGTCGATCAACACTTCTATCACTGGATTATCCTGCATTAATATGTAATTCGAAAATATCTGTCATTGGGTTTGAGTAAATGGTCTTTTATAATCCGTGGAAATGTTCTCATAATAATCTTTGGAGGTTGACTTTCCAGTTGCACCCCCAAAAAAGGTCTTTTATATTGGAATAGTGCTGGCTAACCATGCATCGAGAAATGCTGTGCTTGATCGTTGCAAACAACTATAGAAATTACTGCCCTTGCAAATGTGCCTGATATTAGTCAGTGCCTTCCCGCTTCCACAAGGTCAAATTAACATCCATACAGTATGTATTTTGCCTCACATGGCTCCGGCTATTGAGCAAAGTCATGGTTCAACAATACGGAGTTGCAGACCACACAGATTATGAGCCAACCCCGAGCGCTAATTTAAACGGAGCAAACTGCTGGACCAGTGAGGTACTCCTCAGGAGACTAAACCCTGGTTTCTAGTACTACCTCGTAGCCCTCCCCCGCGTCGCCCTCCCTGCGTATCCCGTCCCCCGCGTCGCCCTCCCTGGTGGCGACGGGGGTACCCAGATCCGGCGGCCTACAACCTTCCCACCTCCCTCCCCACCTCGCCGCCACCGGAGGAACGGCCGGCGAAGCCGGCGCAGGCTCCCAGGATGGTGGCGGCGGGGCGACTTGGCGGGATCCAGCAGTCCCCCCAATCTGACCGATCCCTTTCGGTGGTGAGGGTCCGGATCTGAGGCGGCGGCCTCGCTGGTGTGGACGGTGCTTCTCCAGCGGCGGGGAGTGCTCGTCGGTGAGGTAGGCAGTTCCCTCGGCTTGCTGGCGGTGAGGTCCCGTGGCGCTGGTCATGGCGCTGGAGGCCCGGGCTCCCCTCGTCAGATCGGAGGCGATCCTGGTCCACTCGTGATGCATGACCTTCGGCCGGCCTGGATCTCCGGCGTACACGCGCCTGCTGATGATGTGGCTGGTTCGGAGGTGGCGGCAGGGTGCTTGGCTGGGGGAAACCCTTGGCCGCCGGTGGCGGTCATGGCGTCGATGGCGTCCCGGATGCCATTCCCTCCTTGGTGGCGGCGCCGAGGCTAAACCTCCCCTGCCTCTCCCCTTCCCCTGCGCCCGGGTGAAAACCCTAGCCCCGGTGGCTAAGCGGCGGCGGCGCCACAGCGTCGTCACCTTCTTGAAGGCGCCGACTTGGGCATGGGGATGCTGGGTGTGCATGGCGTGCTTGTCTGGTTCCTGGTGGCGGCCCGCCTGATCTACTGCGTCGCAACTCCGGGCAGTGTCTCGGGGCTGCGGTGCTTCTCTTCCGGCCGTGTCTCCGATGGGGACCTCACCCTTCCTCACCTTGTACATGCCGTGGTGGAGCGGTACTTCATCTCACTCATTGATGGCGGCAAAGATCGGCGGCATGGCGCTGCGGAGGCTCACCGACCGATGCGCGGAGATGGACTCGCGCAGGAGGAGGTTGCTGTCTGGCGTCATGGTGACGTCGATGGTAGAGTGGCCAGACAAGGTAGAAGCCTCAATATGATCTGAAGACGGACCTGTGGAAGATGGCGGCGACGACACACGAGTGCGCTCGACGGATTGTGCCCTGCACCGGTATGTGGCTCGGCTGGGGCTTCGAATATGTTTCGGTTTCCGGCTTTTGATGTTAGGCTTAGGTGAGTGGTTTGGGTAGTGGCCCAGCTAGCACCCCTTCATCATTTTGGATAGGAGTAGCGGCATGTGTTGCCAAGATGGTGGATTCAGGCTCATTGTTGTAATACTTTGTAAGGTCCTGAGAATAATCAATAAAGTGGCCGTATGCATCTCCCAGATGCAGAGGCCGGGGGTCATCCTCCTTTTCTAAAAAAAAAGTGAGGTACTCCTCAGTCCCATAATATAAGAATGTTTTTTACACTAATGTAGTGTCCAAAATGCATTTATATTATGGAATGGAGGAAGTACATGATATGTCAACAAAGCCGAGCCAGTTGGCAGTTGCCTCTTCAATCTGGTCGTCAGACTAGTTTTGCAGCAGAGATGTACCATCCTAAATCACTTGTAGGGAAAAAAGTTGTTCACAGTAAAAAGAAAAAAGATGTGCCACTGGCCTATATAGCTAGGGGGCCCATGGTAATATGAAATGGAAGGAATGTGTTTTATGCTTCTTTTTTATTCCTGTTGTGGTAGCCGTAATTCAAATGAGCTTTCTTTTATTTCTACCTTGGCAACCATTTGAAAGATAAAAATTGATACTCCAATCCAAAAGGACATAATAGAGCCGCTGTCTTTTACTGTACAACAAAGGACACGTCAAGGTGCATGTGTGCTTTTGGTCTTTTCTGGACGTGCAAGTCATCTTCTCTTTCAGAAACAACACCTCTACTTCAATCCCTCTCTCTAGTTGTGGTGTTTGCTGTGATGACAGTAATTAGATAAATTACAAAAGTTCTAACACCACAAGGATGAGCATACTCCCGGATGCCTATTATTCCGAACACACTACATCTATCTTACTCTTAGGCCGTAAGGTGCCAGTGCTTCCTCTTTCTCCTGAGTTTCGACATTTGGGAGATGGTGTAGACAGACAGAGGAAGAAAACCACACGACAACTTGTTGCATATATGTATTGAGCTAAGATTGAGGGGGTGCGTCTACAATATTTATATAATGAGACCAGAGTGTTGGCATAGTGAGTGTACACTCAATACATACGAAGCCCAAATCAAGATCATAGTATCTTTTAGTACAATGAAAATTCACATCTGAATCCCACGCTTCAATCCATATCTTTTAGTAAAAAGATTGAGCTAGTCTAAATGTGATTCAATTTGATTGTCATCGCAGTAGATATAAGGAGAATCACATTGCTCAGCTTTATGGGTAATCTCACCTGTCTCAAAAATTTGGAAGTATTGGAAAGCCTAGGTTTGGTATCTCTACGGCTGCATTCCTGCACGTCGCTGGAAGATTCGAGAATTCGTGAATGCAAACCACTTGCCACAATAGAGGGAATGCGATTCCTAGTGAACAACAGGAATTTGGAAGTACAAGAAAACCTAAGTTTGGTATCTCTACAGTTGCTTTCCTGCAGGTCGCTGGAAGATTTGAGGATTGAAAAATGTGAATCGCTCATCGCGCTAGAGGTCTTGCAATCCCTTGTGAACATTAGCAATTTGGCCCTACTCAACTCCCCCGGCTTGCCTCCATATTTGGAACGTTTGTCGGGGCACTGTGAGCTGTGCCCTTGACTCGAAAGTCTTCACATTGATGACTTGTCTCTCCCTAACATGTCACTATGCAGTGGCCTCACTTGCCTCCAATGCTTACGACTTGAGAAACTGGAACAGGGAGGGACAAGACTACCAGATTGTTTGAACCTTGTACACCTTGCTGTGATATTGCAGTCACTGCACAGCCTTCCTTCCCTCAAGACATTGATGATCGTTGGTTGTGACTACATCCCAAGGCCGCCTAAGAAGGGCCTCCCATCTTCGCTGGAATGGCTAGTGATATACGATTGCAGAATTGAGCTAAGAGAACAGTGTGAATTGCTAACAAGAGGCGAGCTAAGCGTTGTGATGAATGACTGAATTTTGTGCAGCGGGGTGCAGAAACATCTACTTTCAAGATTCAAGACGTGTGTCCTTGTTCGGGGATATGTGCTACAGCTCACCGCTAAGTTTACACCTGTTCTACTCTACCATTGATCATGTTATCTTGAGAATTGACATAACTCAGCGTCGTGCTAAAATGAGCAATCTTTCTGCAAGCATTTGAAGATGTTGAACATATTGTTGTTGCAGTAACCATCTTTAGGATCACGTCATATACCATATAATTATAAGGTATTGGAGGGAGTGCTCAGGCCATCCCTGTTTCTCCTGGGCGACCTGTTATATAACTCTTATGAGTATCCAATACTTTTCTTATTCTGCAGAGTTTCTATTTCACACCAGAACCTCATCCTCAAGCACTCATATTAATGAACGATGTCTCATAATCTCATCTCTGCTATTAACATGTACGGATTTCTGGAAGCAAACTCGTAACTTTTGCTCTATTATTGCTGTCATGCCAACTGAAAGCAGCCAGTAGGTCAGTGTGGCCCTAATGCTTTGTAACTGTAAACTGGATGGTGTGGTTTCATCAAATGGAATCGGGGTGAGAGCCCTTTTGATCTAAATATGTGGATCTGCTTTTGTTTTGTAATGCTTGAATGCCCAACAATCGGCTTGGGAGCTTTTGTTTATCTCCACTCAATGATGAAATCGTCTGTATGTAAGGCAACTTCCTCATAATGAGATATGCTGTTAAGGATGGAAATTTATCTCCACAAGAAGTAGAAGACTTTTTTTTGGTGTTAGTTGCTTCTAAATTTAGTAAGCTAGCTATCAGAACACTATAGAACATGTTGAGACAATATTAACCTATTAAAGGATCAGTATTCCTTTTGTTACATCAACCGGCAGCTATGTCACTTGATTGCCCCATGGGTCGGGTCGTGGAGCTCCGCCGATCGGGCACAGGCCGCCGGCTCTGGCCCCGGGAGCTGCTGGGCGTGGAGGAGCGCCGCCCCCTCCGCTTCGGGGTGTTCCTCCGCCCACAGTGAGACATCAGAACGGCAACCTGGGAGCCCGGGCAGCGGCTGCGTTGCCGCCGGCGGCTTGGCGGGGAGTGCAAAGACCCCAAGCGCCGGCTTTGACTGCGGCTGCTGCTGGTCGGGGGGTCGCTCGCCCACCTCCGCCGAGGGCGCCTACTCCTGTGACAGCGGCGGCGGCTCCGGCTATGGTCAGACCCGCGGCGCCGGGAGTGGCTACGGCTGCCCGTGCTACCTCTGAGCCGGTGAACGTGCCTTCGGGGGTCAGCGTGCACCTCCTCCTCATCTTGCTGTTCGATAGGGGCAGAACCGCTCGGGACAGACGCAGGCTCAGACCAGACAGAATAATATCAGTGGAGGGCCGGTTGATGCACCACGAGGCAAGTGGGGAGATGACGGATACGATGCATATGGTGTGGGTCAGCATCGTGGATCTTCTTCAACGGGAGGAGGTCGTGGATATGCTTGGCAGAGTGACGGGTCTGCAGAGAGACCGTTTCTGGGGCCAGCTGGAGGCTTTGTTGAGGGGGCCTCAGGACCGGATAACAGACAGAGAGGAGGTTTTCGTGGATACCGTGGTCGTGGTGGAGGCCGAGGGAGGTTTCAACGGCCGCCTCCACCCAGGGTTACTGATTCTACCGGGTCGGCAATGGAGACTGACCAGACCCCCCTGGAGTTACCACCCCAGGCGATGGAGGTGGTGAATGCACTGGCTGTTGTGGACGTTCCTGGGACTGAGAAGGACGACGAGGTTGCTGACCGGGATGATGCAGAGCGGGCATCCAAGTATGCGCGCAAGAAAGAGAGGATGCTTTGTTACCGGTGCGGTGAGAAAGGTCATTTCATTGCAGAATGCGTGGCTCAGCTTTGTGAGTCTTGTGGCAAGCCAGCGCATGCTTCGGGGGAGTGTCCTTTTTTGAGGGAGCAGGTTCCAGCTCTTACTGTGTACGGTGTGTACTGTGCTGAGCTGATGTTCTTTGAGTCAGCGGCTGCGAGGGAGGCTCCAGTTGAGACCCAGAGCCTCACTACTGGATTGGTGAAGGTGACCCAGGGTGATGTTTCACAGGCTCAGATTGTGCAGAGGCTTATGGAGCTGGCTCCGGGTGATTTTCAGTGGGACCTGATATCTGTTGAAGAAAGAGTGTTCAGAGCTGAGTTCCCTTCGGTTGAGGACTTGCGGCGCTTGTTGAGCTTTGGGATGTGTAAGGTTCCAGGCACCAACGGCATTTTGGAGTTTCACGAGTGGAAGAAAGTTGAGCCTAAGGGGAAGCCCCTTACTCAAGTGTGGCTGAGATTCTCTGGGGCACCATCTGAGGCACTAGCTGATGTTCGTGTGGTGGCTAGCTTGGGGATTATGGTTGGTAAAACAGAGAAGGTTGATATGGCGTTCACGAGAGCTCAGGGTGTGGCCCGTTTGCGAGTCAGTATTTTGGACATAGAGTATGTTCCGGACGTCGTTAACTGGACATATAGGGGTGAGGTTTTTCCCCTTGAGATTGAGTTTGAGGATGCGGAGTTATTTGCTGAGGTGGCTGCTGGCACTGACGTGGATATGCACGAAGGGGGTGATGATGCTGGTGCTTCCATGGAACCGGCTGATGAGGCGGCACAGGAGCCCAACAGATCGGGGCCTGTGGCTCAGGAGTCTGAGAACGGATCCGGGATGGAGCAGTCTCCCACTTCGTCTCAGCCTCATAACACTTTGCGGTTTGGATCTTTTCAGC
The DNA here is from genome assembly GCA_021437245.1 of Aegilops speltoides. Taxonomy (NCBI): domain Eukaryota; kingdom Viridiplantae; phylum Streptophyta; class Magnoliopsida; order Poales; family Poaceae; genus Aegilops; species Aegilops speltoides. The sequence continues at coordinate 40,559 of JAHHZJ010001346.1, forward strand.
CGACATCGGTTCCTCCTCGTCTGTGGAGTGATCGGGTTGACTCTCACGACGCGTTTGAGCACACGCTACCGGCCTTGGACTTTGGACAGGCTCTCCGGCGTTCGGACGACGTTGGACGCGAGGTGGAGCCTAAGGGGTTGCCGGGGCTCACTCCTGGAGGGGAGGGGCTCGGCTTGGTTTCTTCCAGGAGGGAAGGGGTGTCGGGGCAGGCGGCCACGACGCCCTCTTCTCCCGTCTTGTCGCCTATGTCGACGCGGCTGGCGACAGTTTCCGGCGGTGGCGGTACACCTTTGGGGCAGGTGGCCCTGGAGGAGTGCCACGCGGGAGCTCAGACTATGGACGAGTCGCCGGAGGCACTACATAGGCGTCAGGGGCAGGTGGCCCCAGACCCTCTAGTGCCGACGGTGGTTCATCCGGCGTTGCACTCGGCTGCGAGGGCGAGAGCAGGAGGGGACGGACTAGGGCAGGCGGCTCTGGTGCCCACTCCTCCTGCCATCTCTCCCAACCTTCGGAGGTCTCCATCACCCAGGCCGTCTCCGGGTTCCGTTACTAGGGAGGAGGTGATTGCTTTCGGTGGGATTCGAGACCCGGTTTCCGAGGGGAGACGGACGAGCTCTCGTCTCCAGGACCTTCCGGAGGTGGATGACATGCAGCAGCAGTGCGCTATGCGGGCGGCCAAGCTTCGTGATGTTGAGATCACTACTGGTATGTCGGTTAATTTATCTAATTCCATTTTGCATTTCTCTAAGGATGAGATTATTAATAATGCAAACCAAGTAGGTGTGTCTCTTGGGAATAATAATGCTGAAATTTCGAACTCGGTTAATGATCTCTTAGATTTGGAAGCGGAACGGGCCTTAGAAACCATTAGAAACCTAGCGGCAGTAAAACCTATGAATGATGCTGAGATTGACGCATTGGGGGTAAGGGTGCTGGACACCTTCTGTGCGGATCTTGTTCCTACGTCGGCGGAGTCTGACGAGGAGGAACTAGGTGTGGAGGAAATAGTAATTGCACAACCGGAGCACGGTTATGAGGACCGAGTTACGGATAATAACATTCCTAAGCGTAAGTGGAAGCGGAAGGTGTATCCTGCATCCGCGGTACGTAGGAGTGCTAGGATTCGGACTGCCAAAAAATTCCATGATGACCTATGAAAGGAATCTTCTGGAATAGCAGAGGTCTTAAGGACTTGGCTAAACGTAGGTTTCTAGCGGAGGCATCTTTAGAGCACAGTTTGGACTTCATTGCGCTCTCTGAAACTGGTAGGGATAATTTTGCGCCATAGTTTCTTAACACTTTGTCGGGAGGAGTGGAGTTCGATTGGCATTGTCTTCCTCCAAGAGGGAGGTCCGGTGGCATCTTGCTTGGTGTGAGATGTGACTCCCTGGAAGTCCGGAGCGTTGTTATGGGTGACTTCGTAGTCAAATTTCGAGTCAGGTCTAAAGTAGATGGGTTTAACTGGGTTCTGGTGGCGGTCTATGGGGCCGCACAACCTAAGCTTAAACCGGAGTTTTTGGCAGACCTGGTTCGTATTTGCGGATCTGAACAACTTCCCATTTTGGTTGGGGGGGACTTCAACATCATTAGGAGGAGGGACGAGAAGAACAATGATAACTTTGACAGCCGATGGTCTTTTATGTTTAACACCATCATTGAGAGCTTGGATCTGAGAGAGATCGAGCTTTCTGGTCGCCAATTCACCTGGGCTAACTCTTTACCCAATCCGACATACGAGAAGTTGGATCGGGTGCTAGCAAGTGCCGAATGGGAACAGAAATTCCCTCTCGTCACGGTTCAGGCTCTCACGTGTGGGATTTCGGACCACACGCCTTTGTTCGTAGACTCCGGTGAACCAAGGCATGTGGGAAACAAAAATACCTTCTCTTTCGAAACGGCGTGGTTTGAACGAGAAGGTTTCCTGGATCTCGTAGCTAGGGAGTGGGCTACGGATACTGGGGGAAGATCGTCCGTCGAGAGATGGGAGAATAAGATCAGGCATTTGAGGATCTTTCTCCGGTGATGGGCCAAACACCTAAGTGGAGTTTATAAGATTGAAAAGGATAGACTCCTAGATCTTATACGATCCCTAGATGTTAAAGCTGAATCTACAATTCTGCAGTCTGCTGATTTGTCTTGTAAGCTTGATGCGGAGAAAAGGTTGAAGGAACTTCTCCGTGAAGAAGAGTTGAAGTGGGCGCTCAGAGCAAAGGTTCGCAAAGTAATCCAAGGGGATGCGAACACTCAATTCTTTCATCTTATTGCAAATGGCAAACACAGAAAGAAAAAAAAAATTCAGCTCGAGCAAGATGAAGGCACAATTGTGGGTCACGATAATCTAAAGATCTACATCACCGAATTTTATAAGCAGTTATTTGGACCGCCGGAGGATAGCGCGGTGTCCCTAGATGAGTCCAGGATTGAGGATGTGCCTCAACTAACTGCTTCTGATAATGCTATCTTGATTGCACCGTTTACGGAAAAGGAAGTTTTCGATGCCATTTCCCAGATGGAGAACAATAAGGCTCCTGGGCCGGATGGGTTTCCGGCGGAGTTTTATAAAAGATGCTGGCATATTATCAAGGGGGATCTTTTACCCATGTTTCATGACCTGTTTGCTGGACGGCTTCATCTATTTCACCTGAATTTTGGAACCATAACGTTGCTACCAAAGAAGACAGATGCTCTGAGGATTGAGCAATTCCGGCCTATCTGTCTTCTGAATGTTAGTTTCAATTTTTTTACCAAAGTTGGGACGAATAGGCTAACACAGATTGCGCATTCTGTGGTGCAGCAATCCCAGACAGCCTTCATGCCGGATAGAAACATCCTAGAAGGGGTGGTGGTCTTGCATGAAACGCTCTATGAAATCCACTCAAAGAAACTCGATGGAGTCATTTTTAAAGTGGACTTTGAGAAAGCGTACGACAAAGTTAAGTGGCCTTTCCTGCAACAAGCTTTGCGTATGAAAGGGTTCCACGAGGGCTGGAGGAGCCAGATTGAATCGTTTACGCAGAAGGGTAGTGTTGGTATTAAAGTGAATGACGACATTGGTCATTATTTTCAGACACACAAGGGCTTGCGGCTAGGTGATCCGATGTCCCCTATTCTGTTCAACATAGTGGTGGACATGTTGGCAGTTCTGATAGGGAGAGCCAAGGAGGCAGGCCAAGTTGGAGGCTTGGTGCCTCATTTAGTGGATGGAGGTATTTCCATCCTGCAGTACGCTGATGACACTATCATCTTCATGGAGCATGACTTGGTAAAAGCAAGAAATATGAAGCTGTTGCTTTGTTTGTTTGAGCAAGTGTGTGGGCTCAAAATTAACTTCCATAAAAGTGAGTTGTTCTGCTTTGGTAGAGCCAAAGAGGAACAAGAAGCCTATAAACAATTGTTTGGGTGTGGTTTGGGGGAGTTGCCATTCACATACCTAGGAATTCTAATACATCACCGTAGGCTTACGAACAATGAATGGAAGTGTATTGAAGATCGATTTGATAAAAAGCTAAGCTGTTGGAAGGGTAAGCTCATGTCATATGGAGGCCGGTTAATTCTTATTAATTCGGTGTTGACGAGTATGCCCATGTTCCTTTTGTCTTTTTTTGAAGTACCGGTTGGGGTAAGGAAAAGACTGGACTTCTATCGATCGCGGTTCTTTTGGCAGGGAGATGAGCTAAAAAGAAAATACCGGTTAGCAAAGTGGGATATCATTTGTAGGCCGAAAGACCAAGGGGGTATGGGGATTGAAAATCTCGAGGTCAAGAACCGATGCCTTCTTAGTAAGTGGTTATGGAAGTTAGCTTCAGGAACTGAAGCCACATGGGCTCAAATCCTTCGTAATAAGTATCTTCAAACCAAAACTTTGTCTCAGGTCACGGTTAGACCGACTGATTCACCCTTTTGGAAAGGACTAATGAAAGTTAAGCTTTCATTCTTTCAGAGGGCAAAGCATGTTGTTGGAAATGGTGCCAGCACAAGATTCTGGGAGGATTGTTGGCTCGGTGATACGCCCCTTGCAATCCAGTATCCGGCGTTGTATCGTGTTGTACAAAGGCGTGATGCTCTGGTTGCAACAGTCTTTCGTTCCATTCCACTTAATATTCAATTTAGAAGATCGTTAGTGGGCACTCGTTGGGAACAGTGGTTGCATCTAGTTAGGAGACTGATGCAGGTCCAGCTTTCACAACAACCTGATAAACTGCGCTGGAATCTCACTAGGTCGGGGGAATTCACAGTTAAATCCATGTATGTTGCTGTTATCAACTCCAGCTCGATTCCTACTTCCAAGCATTTGTGGGATGTCAAAGTTCCTTTGAAGATTAAGGTGTTTATATGGTTTCTTCATAAACAAGTTATCTTAACAAAGGATAATTTAAAAAAGTGTAATTGGACAGGTTCTACTAGGTGTAGTTTCTGTGATCAGGATGAAACCATTAAGCATTTATTCCTTGATTGCCCACTAGCTAGAATTCTTTGGACAACTGTTCATGTTGCTTTCAATATTACTCCACCAAATTCGGTGAACATGATGTTTGGAGCTTGGCTTAACGGGGTAGAGCCCGGGTTAGCTAAACATATTCGCGTGGGGGTGTGTGCCTTAGTGTGGGCACTGTGGAATTGCAGAAATGATCTTGTTTTTAACAGAACAACAAAAACTCATGTTTTGCAGGTTATCTTCAGAGCCACGACACTTATCCGTTCCTGGTCGCTACTCACTCCGACGGAGGCCAGGGAGCGTTTGGTTACTGGTGCTATCCGATGGGAGACGGTAGCTCGGGATATATTCAGCCGGTTTGGATGGCGGTCATGTAATAGGATAGGCAATTAGTTTACCTGTCTTTTGATGAGCCAATCGGCTGTGGTTTATCCTTTGTTGGGCTAGCTTATGTATCTAGCCTTTGGGTTCTGTGTGAGCCTTTTCGTTTTCTTTTTAGTTTGCTACTACTGAGACTTCGAGACTTTGTGGATGTTTTATTATTAATAAGATGGCCGTATGCATCATGCTGATGCAGAGGCCGGGGATCCCCCTTTTCGAAAAAAATGTCACTTGATTGCCCTATTATAATCTTAATTTTTATTCCTAACTGAACTTTGCTTCGCTGTAAGTGACACTTACGTACTTGATAAATACTCTCTCGGTCTCAAAATAAGTGTCTCAATTTTAGTATAACTTTGTACTAAAGTTATGACACTTATTTTGGGATGGAGGGAGTATTTGGCTTTCGGTTTGAGTAAAATGTGGCAGCGAAGTCTTTGTCATGATAGTCGGTGTATCTACATCATGTTGTAACTCTCAAGTTTCAGGTAAGGATGTCATAGCCTTTTATAATCAAAAGAGAGAGGCACAACTCACAAGCATTGCCCATGACCCGCAACCGCGACCAGCCGCCCACACCCACACTGGCGGTGGTCATTCCGGCCTCGTCGGCCACCGAACCGCAGCCCTGCGTCTGGCCGGCCGGCATGCTGTCGAGCTCCCCATGGGCTCCGTGCGGGCCGTCATCCTGGTGTCGTCCCCGTCCCCTGCTCGGTTGGATCTGGATCAGGATCCAGCGCTGCCGCAACGCTGGCCCGCCCTGCCGTGTCCGTGATGCTCCCCGTGCCCAATACCTTAGCCACTCTGACGACATCGCCTGCTCCCGCTTCAACGATACTGCTGGCTCCCGCTCGGTCGCCCCTGGCTACCGCTACCGCCGAGCTGGCCGCGGCTACACTCGCTTCCCGCAAGGCCGATCTGGCCCATAGTAGCCGGAAGCAGGGAACGGTAGGCCGTCCATCCAGTGGCGGTGCCAGAACTGCAATCTTGTGTAGTCATTTTCAAATTATGTAGTCCAATATATAAATTTGAACAAAAAAACTCAACATTTTTGCAAGCATATGCTAGTTTCATCAAAAAGCTGGGTAGTCAATTGACTACCCAGCTGATGAGTGGCTTCGCCACTGCGTCCCTCGATCCCGATTCATCGACCCGGAATCAGATTCGGGAACGAGGTCGGATTCGGTACGATTAGATGAAGATTCGGCGTCCCCGCAGCCTGCTCCTCGATTCAGGTTCCAGGATCCGACAGCCAAAAAGCGAGGCATAATTTACTCACGCCGTCGTTTCTTTTCTCAAGGACTCCTCGTTCTTCCTCCAGTCCATTAATTGCAAGGGATCCATTAAAAGCAAGGAATGCGGACCGTCAGGCAGTCGTCGTTCTTCAGGAACTGCGTTCCTCAACCCATGGTACCGTACCGGGTTCATCGTACCCAAACGGATTGGATTGTGTCCCCGCTATAAAAAATTCGTTCGAGAGATGTATACCCTCGTTGTACCCTATTTTTTTCAGCCACCGACTCTCGTTCCTCGTTCTCGTTCCTCGTTCCCACCGTACCGGAAACATGGCAACTATGATCTGGCCGTAGGTGATCTGGCCCATGGTTGTTGTCTGCCAAAGACTGTGAAGATGGCGGCTACAGCACGGCTGCCCGTCGTCCATGTTGCCATGGCTGGCGCATCCGTCCCAGTCCTGCAGGCCACCACCACTGCTCCCCCTGCCAGCAACTCCGCCGGCCAGCTGTCACTGCCTCCGGTGTCGGCACTTGCACCCCTGTCGTTACCAGATCAGACAGATCCCTCGCCGACAGCTGCGCCGACTGAGAACACTGCACCCCGGACGTCATTGTCGTCGCCGCTGGCATCAGGCGACTCTGCAAGCATGTCTTGCACCGTCCCAGTCGCTTCTCCCGTGCGTTCAGGTTGGGGAGATTGGCTTGGATGCTTCCGCACGGAGAACTCTCAAGCTCCTCCGATGTGTTGTGCGCCGGCACCTCATGGAGATTCATTTGGGGACTGGCACCTCGTTAAGGGGCGCCGTCATTCGCCATCTTCAACAGACTTCCGGTGTCCGCTTCCAATGCGCGACGGACTCCTCCGGTGTGGCTAAGTGACTGATGCTTTCGGTGCCTCTCCAGAGGTCATCATGCCCAATCTTGCAGGGACCCAATTCGGTGCAGGAACTGCCTTCGCTTTGGCCACATTGCTCACCATTGCCGTGCAAAACACACCAGAGACCAGACTGCGCCGCTAGCTGGAACTGCATTCGCTTTGGCCACATTGCTCGCCATTGTCGTGCAAAACACACCAGAGACTAGACTTCGCCGCTAAGTCATGCTGCTCCACCACCTCAACCAATGTCTGCTCCTGCCAACGATGCAACCCCAGCAGGTGTACCGCAACAGTTGGTCCTCATGGAGCAGGCTGAGCTGCTCCGCACCGAGCTGCGAGACTTCTTGACGAGAGTTGAGAGTGTTTTGGCAAGTGCAGAGGCCGCTCTTGCCAAGCTCCAGGTTGTGCCCGTTATGTCCTTGTTGCCCGAGATCCATGTTGGTTCTACCGATGAGGAAGTTGGCATGTATGGAGACCTTTCCCCTCGCAGTGCATCCTGCCCATCTCCGCTCCCTGTCGTGCCGATTACTTCTGGGAGTGAAGCCGTTGTCGAGGTCGTGGCTCCGGTGCTGCAGATTATGCCTGGGCTGCAAAGTTTTGTGGGCAGCCCACTTCGCCTATTTCGATGGTGCTTCCTATGGATATGGAGTCCCTTGGAGGGGCCTTGACGATGCCAAACGCGACATCACCGCCGTCGATGGAGCCCAGTCAGCCGCTCACCTTTGTGGACCATGGAGGTTTGGATATTGCTATTGCCCTGTCACCTGTGGCTGTAGGCCAGGTGGCATCTGTAGGTGCCGGGGTTGATGAGGTAGGTGCTTTGGCACCTAATTCTGAGGTGCTAAAGTCCATGCGGCCGCCCGTCTTTGATCATGGTGGTATGTTGGCACGTATTGACGAGTTGGTCTTCATGAAAAAGCTTGGCGGCTTGCTCGCCCGTTTGGAGGCAGCTAGTCCTGGATGTGGCAAGGCGATTGCTTGCCTCCTAGCGGAGGAGGCTTCCAAGGGCAAAATCAAGAAGGTGAAGAAGGCTCTCAGCAGCATAGGCAAGAAGAGTGACGTCAATGGTATGGCGTCAACGGCTGCTTAATGGAGGATACGAAATCTGTTCGACCACCATCTCTGATTGGCTCGTCTCCGTGGATTTGGTGGTGTCCGTTGTCTTCAACCTTGATTTCGTTGACGGTTTCTTTGCGACGTAGAAGTGTGAGGGATCGTGGTTGTTTCGTCTTATGTATGTTTGTCGGGTTGACCATGTGGTCATGGAGTTTCTTTCTTAGCGAGTAGTCCACATGTGGTCTATTGTATCGATTTTCGCCTGGTTTTCCGTTAATTAAGAGGGCAATTCTCTTCTTCTTAATTAATCGATGAGGCAAATCTTTTGCCTCCGTTTGGAAAAAAAAATCTCAAGTTTCTTGTCACCTGTTCTTAATATCCAGCTTGGAATTCAAGATCTTGCTGTTCAATGTCCAAAGTCTCTTGCATTGCATGCAAGTGACTGGAAATTGCTGCCTTGCCGCCTTGAAATAAATCGGCCTGATCCCATGCAATGCGCCTATGAGTCAGTGGTACTTTCTGCTATCGGAGATGCATGCTGTAGAAGTGTACTCCTGTATACCCTGTGTTGCTCCGAGTTCTGCTCCCCTGGCTCCGGCTATGAAGCAAGGAGTGCAGATTCATGGTTCTGAAACACAGGGTGGTTTACTCTGGGCAATGTCAACAAGGACTACTATTAGGAGCCAACCCTGAGCGATAATAATACGAGAGAGAACCCATACATCAGGGGCGGAGCCAGGATTTGGGTATAGGGGGGGCCAAGCCGGCAAAAAAATTGTCGAGTGATAAACTAATAATGTGGCAATTTGATGAAATAAAAACCTCCTTATATGTTTATTAGTTTCATTTATATTCTACAACTGTCAATAAGATCGATAATGATTTAATCACAAACAAAAAACAATATAAGAACTTGGCATCAAATATATCAAAGATATTTGTAATCCGTCGGAAGAAAACTTGGCATCACAAATCTAACAATCAGAATAATTAAATTGTTTTTTGCGGAAGAATCAGAATAATTAAATTAAATTAAAAGAACAACTTTACATATATAAGATGGGAACTGAGAGAGATTATTTTTAATAGCCAATAGTGCTAACCGTCGAGACACGCAGGAGCTGCCTACAGGAGCAGACGCGAGCAAATGACAAGGGCATGGAACAGCTGCAACTAATTTTCTACACACTAATCCCACGTATCTGGTTTTTTTTAGACAGTCCCACGTATCTGTTAATTAGGATAGAACGCATCGCACAGGTCATGGACTAGAGCCAACCGGCCGGGCCGCTCCTAGTGGGCCGTTCACATGGGCCTGCTCTTTGTTTTCTCCAATACTCATGTTGAAAGATAGCCAGATAAGGGGGGCCAATACATGTGTGCGTGCGTTTTATCGCTAATTGCATACTAGCTGTTCAATGTTCACTCGATCGTTAGGGGGGGCCAAGCCCCTGCTCGCCCCCCCTTGGCTCCGCCACTGCCATACATGCATCTTGAGTCAATTTCCATTTCATTGCCATTTTGTTGGAAAGGAATTCAGCCACGTGGTAAACTTTTCTTCTCCTTTTCCGTTTCAAAAATAGTATCAGCCGTGCATTTCGACTTGAAATACCCTCCGGTGGAATAAACTTAATATTGGCTAAGGTGTTTATTCTCCTAGCTCAGGCGATAGCGATCTTGCAGATAGCTTGAAACAAAAATAGAGATCCAACTTTTAGTGCCAGTTGATCTAGAAAACTTGTAACTGTGGTCATGGTCGAGGGTGAGCAGAGCTAGCTAAGTGTCCAGACGGCTCCACCACTCCCTTGTTTCCCATCGCGAACTAACGCCGGGTCTCGCAGAGACACCGAAGAGGTTAATCGAGAAGATGCTCTAGGGAATCGGTCGAGAAGAAAATTCTGATGTCGGTACGAGCTGCACTTATAGGAAATTGTTTTCTTGAGAAGAAAAGCTCACAGCTTGGAGCTGTTGACACGAACGATGCATCTCTATTTTCCTGATTTCCTGGTTTCTTAGTTTGTTTTAAAATGGCCACTAGGGAAAAGCTCTCCACCTGGATATATTTAAACTTTTGAGAAGTTTTTACAAGGGTAACATGGAGCGCGAAGAGAAGAAATGGCACTATATACTGGCATGTTCCTTTAGCGGAAGGCATGTTTCTAGCGACCCTGTGGATGTAGTCAAATCAGAAACATTGTTTCTGATAGTCTATCGAGTGTAAGACGTTGGAGTTTCTAGCGTCCTAAACTTTCCAAAGAAGAATCACCCGGATGAAGCTGTTGATGGCAGATGGAAGTTCAGAGGGCACAGCCGAGGACAAGAAACATTGGATGGGATTGAACTTTGGCCGGATGGAGTCGTCATGCTAGACACGTCTAGCAGCAGTACAACTTGACAGCTGAAGAACAAGTCCTGCATGTCTTAGACTGAACCCCCGACCAAGATGGCTATATTTAGGTCGGTTACACCGCTTCTCAGAGTGTCAGAATGAGCACATTCCCTGATGCCTACTAGTCCAAGCACGATATATATGTGTCTAACTCCTAGATCCAAGTGACATCGCTTCCTCTTCCTGGCAAGTCTCAACATTTGAAAGATGATGTAGGCGGGAGGCCATAAGAAAAAGACAACACAACAACTATATATCTTCTTCACATGAGATCGAAGGTAGTACATCCCTAATATTCACAAAATGAGATTGCAGGTTGGTGTGGTGGGTGTGCATTAAACATTTATAAAGCCCAAAATATTGGGTGTGCATTAATCAAAATATCTTTTCACATGAAAATCCATACCTAAATCCAGCTCATTCCATGGAGTATCTTTTAGTAAAAATATTGAGGTGTAAATTTGATTCAATTCAATGCTTATTGAATCCGTATAAGGTGGATCACAAGGCTATGGGCGTGAGGCAGACTTGAAGAACATCCACGGTTTTGCCTGATCGGAGGCTTGCTCGTCGTTCGAGACTAAGATCTACTCGGTTTTTTTCACGGTTTTGGCCACGTGTTTCTCCCTGTTGTCATACCTCTCCATCTTCTTCACCATATTAGTGTTGGCCACCATCTCTGTCAAGAGCTGCTTGAGTAGAATTATAGTTGTCGCACTTTTCATCATCGCATCATGGATAGGATCACAAGTAGATTTGGTACGAAGTCAGAACCTGAACATTGCTCCCTTTGAGACATGATTTCCTTTTCATTACTTCGAGAAATTAGGCATCTAAATGAGATTTTTTCGAAAAGCAGGATAACCCTGGCCTCTGCATCGAGCGATGCATACAACCATTTTTACTAAAGTAGAGTACACGCAAAGGGCAACCAAAGCCCGAACCATTACAAGATATGAAATAAACACCTACGACTAAGTCGACTTCTTTCCGCTCCAAGGCCTCCAAGAAGGAATAAACACCCTTGTGCCATCATCATTATATCAAACCAGAGATGGCCTAGACAGGGATTTTTATCCTGACTGCCGAGTTCAGTCAATGAAGAGCAGTACAATAGCAAGTAGGTAATGCCTTCAATAAGGTAATGACGCAAGTTTGTCACCGCTGGGCCCAACCAATAAAGGTTAGAACGAGAGTTTTCACTCCAGACATGAAGTGGTGTTTCAGTCAGCATCTTGAAGACATATCATTCGATAGTTCCCTTTGCCGGTAATCCACGCCAGGACCAAAAGGCACTAGAAGATTGGTGAGATGCCTTCTCACCTTAAACCATCGTTAGCCCATCAGGTGGACGCCCATGTCTCGGCGCGAAACTGGCCGCTACTACTACATACCGACCCGAGTCACTCTTCAGTATCCCCCATACCATCGGAGCCACTGCTTCAGTGCTAGAAGCCGGCGAGGAGCCATCGGTGTGCTTGCCCATTAGCGCCAAACTCTGCCGCTAGTGCTTCGAGCTTCCTCCATGAGACGAAAAATGCCTTTGCGCCATCAGTAAGTGCCGCACATGACCATCGCTGTCGTGCCTGCAAACATTTTGACGCGTTTGTAAATGTGTTTTTGCGCCCCTTGATCTCCTTACCGTGGTCATTGAGGGCCGCCGCCCCCATCCCTGCTGCAATGACCAGCAAAAGTTGTCGCCACCGTCATTATTATCCACTCCATCGTCGATGAAGTTGTGAAAGTCGACACCACCAGCTGCTCTATCGCACACCAAGATGCCGACTCCGACATATCGTCGCACGTCACCGGAGCTACATCACTTAGATCTGCCACGTCCCAGCACCCCCGATACAGTAATCTTCCAAGCTAGTACACTGCTCCGTGGCCACCTCTCCCATGGCTGGCCCATCCTTCCCAGCTGTTGCGTCGTCGATCGAGGGACACATTCCACGCCACAATGACCAGCTGAGGCCGCCGCCTCCTCCATCATGACTCTGATGATATTGTGCACGTCGTCGACGCCAGCGCTGCT